>CANYLF013537637.1:0-25124 GCA_948193215.1 Bocquillonia castaneifolia
TGATTGATTTTTGGTATGAAATGGTCATGTTTGATTGTTGAGGTGTAATTATATTTGATTGGTTGTTTGATGAGATGATTGTTGGTTGATTAAATTGTGATGAATTGATTGTTGAATTGGGTGATTGATTGATTATTGTGATGAATTGATTGTTGATTGATTGTTTGATTATGTTTGGCATGGTAATGAGCTTGATTGTCTAAGTGTTTGGTTAGGATTTGGTAACCCAAATGATGAGATTGAATGAATAAAACGATTTGTGAATGGGCACCCAACTGAGAAAGAAATGATAATTGAAAAAGATATGAATTGAAAAAGATGTGAATTGAAAACCGTGAGCTAATATCCCGGGCCTTCGTGGCCAGTTAAACCGGTGGAGGTTGGGTGTGAAGCCCTGTTACCGAGGGAGGCAAAAGCGGACAATATTTAACAGTGGGTTACCATTCTTTGAACCATTCATTTAGATAGTTTATCTAATTATCAGGGTTGATTTGTAATTGTGAGTTTTTGTCTGTGAATTGAGGATTGTGATTTATGTGTTGAGTTTGACGTCGATGTGAAATTATTATTTGACTTTATGAGGTGATAAATCTATTGAGATTGTGCTAATGAGTTTGGAAATTTTTTAATGATGGATGTGAGGATTTATGTTGGATTGATATGAGAGAATTGATGGATTTGGTGGTTTGTATGATGTTATTTAAGTAAGTTTGAGAACTTTGATATATATATACCTATATATATACGTATAAGTAAGTATGTATGTTGAGATTACTATTAGCGGTTATTTATTTACTGAGTCGCCAGCTCACCCCTTGGCATATTTTCAGGTTGTGGACTAAGCTTATTAGTATCAGAAGTTCAAGTGCATTAGTTGTAGAAGTTTTGAAGGTTGGTCAGTGGATATTCCTGAGCATGTCTATTCATTTTGATTTAGAAATGTGTATGTTGGTGATATTGTATAAATTAATGTATTTATGTGATTTGTAGTTGTGAAATATGTGTGGAATTTTGTTTTTAATATATTGAAAAGCTTATTATATGTTTAGGTTGATTTCCAATCTGTTGGAGTCTGTTTTTACAGAGAAAAGTCAAAAATAATGTTTCAGACTGTGAATTTTATTCAAAAATTTCATTTTGGTAACTTTTGGTTAACAACAATCGTTGTACTATTCACAACGATCATTGCTGATTTAACAACGAGCTCATTGTTGATTCCCACGAGCTCATGTATCTCTCTGGAATTCTCGGACGTTTTTATTGCTTTTCACAACGATTGTTGTGAATTCAACAACAATCGTTGTGCCCTTTTTTTAAAAAAAAAAATATTTTTGAAGAGGAATTTCATCAGGTTGAAAATTGTATTTAATTGTTTAATTATTATTTGCCTTTTTCTTAATAATATTGTGGTTTTTTGGGTTGTTACATAACCTCTACTTGTTGTCATGACTTGGATCAATTTTTAAATTTTTTCAAACATATCAATGTCGTGGGGGTGACACCCTAAATCGCGCCTGTGACATAGTTCAAATTTTCAAAAATATAGCCGTTACTAGCCGTTGTAACATGACTAGTTTCAAGTTTTTTGAATTTTTTAGGCTTCTAAAGTATTTCAACAGGTCTATATAAACCCCAAATGCACATGGATGAAGGTTTACACCTATTTTTATTATTTTAAGGCTTTTCTTTCATATTTGTCTCTTCTATTCCTCCCTCTTAAAGCCTTAAAACTCCTTTTTCTTTGCATTTTCTTTGTTTTAATCTTTCACTATAGGCAAAAAGGTTACTAGAGCCATGAAAAGGGAGAGTATAGCCAATGAATCACCTCCTAAACCCACCAAAAAGCCTAGAACCAGCATTACAATTAATGAACCTTCTTAATAGCCCCCTCCCATGCAAACAAGAGCCTCTCAAGGTCAAGCCACTACCTCCCAACGACAAGCACAACCTCTACAAAGTCCCTCAAGAACCGAAAACTCCTTGGGACTTATTATCAGTTGATGAAAAGATCCGATATAGGTCTATTAGTGGAATGGATTGTTTGGGGACCAAAATGATCTCTAGTAAGGCCATAGAAGATATGGGAATAATGGTAAAAGTGATTGGATATTTAGAGAACTTAAGGTGGACGGACTTTGAAAGACCCAAATACAAGGGGTACAAAAACCTCACCTATAAGTTCCTTTCAACCTTGAGGGTGAACAAGAAGCTAAGTGGAGAAGAAGGGTACTATGGGATGCAGTTCAAACTCTTTGGGAAAGAGCAAATGATGCCAAAAGAAGCCTTGGATGCATGCTTTGGGTTCTCCAAGGATGGGATTCAAAATTTCAATGAGTCAAAAATGGACATTAAGCAATTTTGGGGAGAAATTGAAGTCTCAAAAAGGTTTGTAGCCTCTCACACTCAAGCCAAATTTCTTAAAAACCTTGGACCCTTTGTTTTACACAAGATCATTCACAACTCCGTCTTTGCTAAGAAGGAGAGAAATGATAAAATAACCCAAAAGAACTACTTTTTCTTCATTGTGCTCTTAAGAAACATGCCATACAAACTCTTTCTTCTTCATTGATCCCTTCTTCACCTCCAAACTGCCAAAACATCAGCCATTCTCATTGGCTCCTATAATTCTTTCAAATCTCTCACTTTCTTAAATTCAGTCTTGGGACATCCCAAGCCTACCCTCTAACCGGTCCACTTTCTTTGGTCAATGGGCTTATGGACCTAAAATTTTTCACCATGAAGGTGAACATAGTGAGGAGGCTACAAATAACACATATGAGTATTTGGGTGGGAAAACCAATGAAGAAAAGAAGAAGGAGAGGGAAGAAAAGAGGAAGAAGAAGGAAGAAGATGCTAAGGCTAGCCAAGAGGCCAAAAATAAGAAGAAGGGAAATGCCTCTGTGGTTGGAGAAGGAATGGGTCAAGGTGGGGATGACAAAAAAGAAGACCATGATGGGATTCCTCATGAACAATACATTGAAGTTACTATCATTGACTTTAGGGATAGAAGAGAGGAAGAACCATCATCATCCTCTTGGCCACCCACCTTGCTTGACATTCTTAATGCTTTAAAAAGGATTAAGCAAAAGCTAGATGCTTAAGAAGCCTTCAACAGAAGGATTGAAGTTAGGCTAGATGACCAAGATGATATAACCTTGTCTTTATTCATGTCGACCTTATGGTCATCCAATCCAAACTTGGCATAGACCCTTAAGACCATGATGGACTTTAGGGATCTTAGGCCTTAGTGAATTTAAAATTTGTTTTTTTTCATGCATGATCAACGTATTCATTGCATTTTGTATTTACTTATCTTTAGTGAATGAAATTGATGATTTCCTTTAATTTTGTGGTCTTTCTTTCAATTGTATTTTCTGTTGCTCTTTTTCTCTCTATTATACTTGTTTATGTTTATCTCTTATGCTTTAGTTACCCTTTATGTTTTTAAGTTGACAAATGGGGAGAAATCTCGATTTCCTAGTTCTTTCCTAGTGGAACCTTTGTGGAACCTCGGAGTGATTGGATTGAGAGCCCTTTTGAACTCATTTGGACCTTAAAAAATTGAAACTAATCATAGTTGGTAAAGAACTAAAACTTGTGCAAGGACTTTCCTTTTAAGCTTTTGTACTTTCTTTCATTAGCTTTAATTGTTTTCACATGCACAAGTTGAGGGGGAGCAACTCCAATTAACTCACACACTTAACCAATCCTTTTAAAACAAGTTTAATGCTTTAATGGCTGGTTTGGTTCTTGGAACTGACTAACTAAGCCATAGGATTAGTTTCTAAGCCTTTGTTTGGTTCATAAATTTTGTATAGGATTAATAATCCTAAGGGCTTAGTAATCCCATGAAAGAAGGATTAACTAATACCATGTCCCCCCATGTCTTTAGTTAATCCTTACTTCATGGGGTTACTAAGCTTAGCACTCATATTTTATCTTTCTAAAAATAAACTTATTTTTTAAAGTTAGTTTCCAAAAATAACATTCTTTATTTAATTTATTACTTAACTTGAGTATAAATTATCAATCAAAATAAATATGTTTCCTTATTTAATCAAAATAATTATTCTATCAAATGAGGGATTACTAGTAATAGAATTAGATAATGATGAGGATTTTTATTTTTTTACCAAACTAATTATAGGATTATTAATCTCATTGGTTAATTAATCCTAGTTTAACACTAAACCTTACGATTAATAATCCATCAACTAAACGAACACTAAAGGTTTGATTGGTTTTCAAACTCAAAAAGGGGGAGATATTGTTGGCCTAAGTGGCTTCAATCTATCTTATTTTGAGTTTAACAACCTTTGCTTGGTGTCTAATTAAGTTTGTAAGTGTGTAGGTTGAAGTTAATAAAGCCAAAGTTAATATTGGGAAATGACTTCTAATGCAAGGCCACGACAAGGAGAATTGCACCTAAGGCATTATACCACGCCCACAATTTATGAATTGCCCCCGCGGTTGAGGAATTGATCTTCTCGCGATTTGGAAATTGCACTTGGGATCTAAAGATGATATTTTTAGTTCCAAGAAAGAATACTGGAACAATTTCGCACCCATGACTTGGAGATCGCCCCCGCAACTTCAATGAAAGGAATTGGATCCAAGAGTTGGTCACTCCCGTGACTTTGATCTTCGCCCTCACTAAATAGAAATAGTAGGTTCATCCTCCAAGTCTCCCAAGCTAGTGAAAGCGCACTAGAGGGACAAGAAATCGCCCCCATGGTTTTTATAGTTTATTCTAAGAAAAATTAGTCGTTAGATTGCTTTATGAAAAGCGCGACCGTGACCTCCAAAAGCACGCCCGTTACTGGACACAGTGTAGAGCATTAAATGCACTTATTTCTAGTTGTTAGACACATTGATGTCTTTGTATCTAACAGCTAGTTTTGGGTATTTTGGCTATAAATACCCATCATAAATGTCTTCCAAGCTAGACACACATTCTTTGATAGCCAAACTCTTGCAATTTAATTTCTCAAAGTTCTTTGTAATAAATTCTTGGTGAATTTATTATGTGTGGGTAGTTAGAACTCATTAGCATTAGTTGCTTAGGTTGAGTGATCTTTCTACCTTGTACTAGTGTCAATTCTTGTGAGGTTTGGGAAACACTAGGGTTAGGTTTGGTGTTAGCCTTCGTAAACACTAGGTTGTTTGAGTGAGACTTAGAAAACTCATTATAAAGGTTTGGTGTGAGCCTAGCAAACACTAACTTGTGAGTTAACTTGTTAAAACTCTCGCTTGTAATCCTCGGTGGATAGTGAAACCCTAAATTGTGTATTTGGGAGAGTGGATATAGGACAAGTTGGGTCCAAACTACTATAAACACTTATGTTCATTCTTGTGAAGTTTTTTAATTTCTAATTCCGCACCAATTCACCCCCCCCCCCCCCTCTTGGGTATTTCAAGATGCAAAATCACTTATCAAATTTTTATATTCTAGTTGCGGTACTAAAATTTTCTCAATAGAAATAATAGCTAATCCATTTAATCTCTTCTGCTTGGCCTTAACATCACGTGGTTTATTTGGAAAAATAAGAATCAGGGAGTTTTTAATGACTCTCCCTCTAATTTAGATAGCCTGATTTACAAATCTATTCTAGATTTGGTCTGCATCTACAAGTCTTATACTAAGGATTTCCCTTATACGGGAAATGATGTATATAGAACTCTAACTCTGTGTTTGGGAGATTCCTTGGATGATTTTTTTGTTTGTTCTTTTTTGCTCGTGTCATAGCCTTAAGTGGCGAAAACATTAAATCGCTCTTGTGACATGGTTGATCATAAAAATGATTTTATTAATTTTAATTTTGAAAAACTCCTCTTAGTTGAAGCTACCGTAATTGGTATGGTTAATTTGATTTTGGAAAAGAATTTGACTTTTGTATGAAATTAAGAATTGATAGTGATGTTTTTGAATCATCTTGAAAAATATCCCTAAAAACTTTTTTAATTCAAAAAATAAATCTAAACCATCAAGATCAAAAGATGTATCTTGTTTAAAAATTTTTCAAGATTAAGGCAAGATGTTTGTAAATAATCTTCATCTAAAGTTTTCAATTTATCTAAATCATATAAAAAACTAGAAATATTTTCACAATTTTTGAATTCGTCAAATCTATTTTGGAAAGAAAAGATAGCTTGATCAACTATAGATATGAAATAATTAATTCTAAAATCTTCTTCCGGTGAGTGTGTGATCTCATTTGTATCATTTTCCTCAAATTGTTTTTTTTTAAGAATTATCCTCTTTTCACGAAATATTGGTGCTATGTTCATTTGAATTGATATTTCCTTCATAGAAATTAACGCTGATGTAAAGCCACTTTCTCTATATAGTTTAAGAAATGAAAGAAGGCCTTCTAATTGGTTAATAGTAATATTACTTTGCATGTCTTTTACTTGTACGGTTTTACTATCGGTATTGACAGCAAATAACAAATCATACCAAGTAATCATGGCAACTAAAAATTCAAAATTTTCAAGCTCATACATAGCTAAACAATTAGCTTCACTATTTGTTTTAGAATCATCATTTATTTTTTTCTAACTCAAGTAAAGCATCTCTAATTTCAAGAGTTTGATATCTAATAGCTTTAACATTGTCAATGTGACTTTCCCAACGAGTTTGTAACAATGGCTTAATGGTTAAATTAGGAACATGATCTCTTAAAATTTTCCATCTTTTTGTAGATGAAGAAAATATTGAATAAATGCGTTGCAAAATGCCAAAAAAAGTAATAGCTCTAGGACAACAATTAGCCATATCAGAAATTAATAAATTAAGTGAATGACAACCACATCGTGTATAATAGGCTCCAGTGTTTATGTCAAGCAATCGTCTTTGTACACCTCGATGTTTTCCTTTCATACTTGAACCATTATCATATCCTTGGAGAAATTATACAGTGACACAGTGATACCATATCATCAGATGAAGTGGTGTCACAAGCCAATTAAAAAATAAGATGTGGTAATATTTATTTAAAGAAAAGTTCAATTCAAAAGTCATTATTTACTTTTCTCTTTCTTAGATTAAATTTTAATTGCCGCTTTTTTCTCTTGTCAAAATAGATTGAGAAAAAAAAACATCCAATGATCTAATCCTCTCATCATACAATACAACCATATTGGCCCTAAGGGCCTCAAGGTTTTAATAGTGATTTTGATTGTACAAAACATTTTGTAGCACTAATATGTTTGCTAAGTGCTTTTCTAGGTAATTGATGCAATGCAAACATATGAGAGTTGATGATGAAGATAATGAGGAAGTAATGGAAAGTATATAAAGTTTGTGAGAGATGTCAAAGCTTCTAAGATGATGAAATTCTTGAGTGTGATGGTGAAGAATGGTCATGAGCTTTGATGAGTGCGTATATACTTAGATAGGTTCAAGTGTTATCCTAAGAGAACACTTGGGTTAAGGGCTAGCTTAAGCTTGTGAGTGAGCATTAGCTTAGGTGGATAGGTTTAAGTGTGAACCTAATCAAAACAATTGGGAAAAGGTGAGATCTTGGAGTCTATAAGCTAAGGATGTGATTTGGAGAGTTTCAGAATGATTAAGATTGATTGGAAATAAATTTTTGGAGAAATCCAAAGAAGCCAATGGTGGGACTGCATATTAAGCCAGTTTTTGGAGTAGCTTTCGGCACATCTATTGAGATGGTATATGTTGAATTATATATGGATGGAAAGCTACAAATGTTTACTTACTATATCAAAAACTAGAATTCAATTTGGAGCATTAGTTTGGGAGTTGTAGATTTTTAAGTGAATTATGCTCATGATTGAATGCAGAAGACTGTGCATATGAGTCAAGTTTGAAATTATGCAAGAACTTCTAAGGATGGAATTTGGACATAAAAGTTTACAGAGTTATAGCCCAGAAGTCTAGTTTCATATGAATTTTCAATCACATCAAAAGGAGTTGTAGATTGGGAGATATGGTTGTTGGAGTGAGAAGGGCTTGGAATATTGGAGCACCTAAATGTCTTGATTTTTTAGGGCATGAAGATGATGGAATAGGAAAAATTTTATGAGATAACAAATTGTAAAGAACAATCTAAAGATTGCACTATTAAACTTTCAGAGCATTGGGAATTCTCTACAAGAATTTATGGGTGTCGCAATCGTGACCGTGACTGAAAATTCCAGGACCGTGACTGAAAATTCCAGGACCGTGACCAAACTTCCAGAAAGTGACCTAGGAAGCTGAGGCATCCGTCATTGGCGCGACCATGGATGTCATAGGCGTGATTTTGACTGTGACAACCCCAATGGTCATATTTTGAAGTATCCGTTGGAGATTTGAATGTCATGACCCCGACCAGCACTTTGCCCCCACGACCAGCACTCTAACAGACCATAAAACAGCCCCAAAAAAGGTGGATTTTGATGGGGAAGTGTGAGTAAAGGTTATACTTCCAGAAAGTGACTTAGGAAGCTGAGGCATCCGTCATGGGTGCGACCATGGATGTCGCGGGTGCGATTTCGACTCTGACAGCCCCAATGGTCATATTTTGAAGTATCCGTTGGAGATTTGAATGTCATGGCCGCGACCAGTACTTCACCCCCACGATCGGCACTTTGACAGACCATAAAGCCACTCCAAAAAAGGTGGATTTTGATGGGGAATTGTGAGTAACGGTCATATTTCTTTATGAGCCTATAAATACCCATCAAAATGAGTATTTTGGGGTAACAACAACCTACATAGTGCTCTCATAACATCTTTTAAACATTGAATCAATTTCTTTGTAATTTTTACATATATTGGTTGTGTGTGGGTAGTTAGGATCTCATAGAAGCTTTCAATTGGGATTAATTGCTTTGGGCTTGATTGATTAACTATCTTTGTACAACTGTTAAGCTTGTATGAGCTTTGGAAACACGTGGGCTTGGTTTTGGGATTAGCCAAGTTGAAAATCTTTGTAAAGGTTTGGTGTTAGCCTTGTAAACACTAGGTTTGGTGTTAGCCTCTTGGAAACACTAGAATTTGTGACTGAGCCTTGGGTAAAACTTATTTGTAAATGTTGGAGATAGCCTTAAAAATCTCTATTATAAAGGTTATGAGATAGCCTATGAAATCTCACTTGTAAAGGTTGGAGATAGCCTTAGAAATCTCTATTGTAGTCACATTTATGATAGTGGAATCCCAAAGAGTATCTTTGGGATTGTGGATGTAGGACAAGTTAGGTCCGAACCACTATAAATCTCTTATGTTCTTCTTTTCTTCCCCATTCCTTTCTTGTGAAGTTTTTTAATTTCTAATTCCGCACCAATTCACCCCTCCCCCCTCTTGGGTATTTCAATTGGTATTAGAGCCTAGTTGCTGATATCTACCTTAATTGGGAGTTAAAGATCAACCATGTGGAGTGAATGTGGATTGTACAGTCTCAAGCCTTCTTTTTATGGGGGTGACTTTGCATTTTAGAAGATTAGAATGAAATGTTACCTTGATAGTGATGTAATAGATGCTTAGGATTGTATAGATGAAGAATGGAAGCCACCTACTAAAAGGATCAATGGAGAACAAGTGGAGATTTCAAGAGAAGAATGGAGTGAAGCTCAAAGAAAGGAAAATGGCAAGAATAGTAAGTGTATGGCTATCCTTCTTGGTGTTCTTTCAAAAATGGATTGTGCAAATGTTCAGCATTGCACTTCCGCATATGCTCTTTGGAGGACTCTATCAAACTACTATGAAGGTACTTAAAAAGTAAAGAACAAGAAGATGGAAATCATGGTGTTTTAATATAAGACCTTCAAGAGGAAGGATATTGAAGATGTCACCTCACTCACCAACCGTTCCTCACCTTGGTGGAGAGTTTGAAGAAACTTGGTAAGATCTATACTCCTTTGGAAGTGCATAGAAAAATCCTTAGATCTTTGCCAAGAAAACAATTTAAGTCAAATGTTGTATCTATTGAGGCATCTAAGGATCTATCAACCATCTCCACCGACAAGCTCATTGGAAGTCTTCTTATCCATGAGATAAACATCCTTAAGGATCAAGAGGATGAAAAGCTTCAAGTTAAAGAAAAAGATGAAGAAGACTTTAGCCTTCAAGACTAAGAATGGCAACGAGTAGGGAACCCGTGAAAAATGTAATATCCATTCCCAAACCCATTAATTTTTTAAATACCCATACCCGTCCCAAACCCAGTTAAAATTAACATCCTAATACCCATACCTATCCCAAACCCTATAAGAATTACCCATTAGTTACCCGTACCCATTTAAACTCACTTAATTTAAATTTTTTTTCTTAAAAAAGTAACTTATTGTACAAAATCAATGTCAAAAATAATATACTCAATATGTTTAAAAAAATCCAACAATGTCAACTATTTATAAAATAGATATTAATATGAAATACCTAAGAGGGGGGATGAATTAGTGCGGAATTAGAAATTAAAAATGCTTCAGAGATGAACACCAAGAGTTATAGTGGTTCGGTCCCAACTTGACCTACGTCCACTTCTCCCAAAGACACCGTTGGGGTTCCACTATCACAAATGTGACTATAAAGGAGATTTCTAAGGCTTTCTTCAACCTTTACAAGTGAGATTTCTAAGGCTATCTCATAACCTTTACAATGGAGATTTCGAAGGCTATCGCCAACCTTTACAAGTGAGCTTTACTAAGGCTATCTCACAACCCAACCCTAGTGTTTCCCAATCCTCACAAGAGTTGACACTAGTACAAGATAGATAGACACTCAACCTAAGCAACAAATGCTCTAAAGCTCTAACTACCCACACACAAGCAAACTCTTACAAGAGTAAATGCTAAGAAAGTTGAGAATTAAATTTAAAAGAGTTTGGCTATCAAAGAATTAATGTGCTTGGTTAAGACACATTTATGATGGGTATTTATAGCCAAAATACCTAAAACTTACTATTAGAAACACCTCTAAATATGTCTCTAATGAATAGTGATAACTACATTAAATGCACTATAGAGTGTCAGGTCGCGGGGGCGATGAAGATTGTCATGGCTGTGATCTTCAAAAAGTAGTTCAACGGCTAGTTTCCTTTAAATCTCACGGGGATGATCTTCCTTGTCACGATCGCGATGAACCTGCTAGTTGAAAGTCTTGGAATGGGGCTTTCTAGGACTTGGATCGTGACCAGGATCAAGTCATCATGGGGCCGATGCACACTCTTGAATCCAATTCCTTCATAAGGGTCACAGGGGCGATCGCTCATATCGTGGGTGCGATCTCTTCCTTGTTTAAGAACCTTGAAAGTGAACCTACTATTTCTTTCATCATCGGGTGGGGGGGGGGGGCGATCAGAGCATGCTTTATTTCCTTGAGGCTTTAATCACGGGGGTGATGCTTCAATCATGGCCATGACAAAGACTTCAGTAGCTTTGTAAATCTTGATGTCTTGCATCATGGGGATGATGCTAGACATCGCGAGAATGAAGATAATTATAGAAGCTTTTAGTCATTTTAGACCTTTTTTTCTTGGGCATGATAGATGCTCATCGCGGGGGCAATGATGATGTCGCGGCCATGATTTATAGTTCACCGTTCCAATCCTTGAATCTACTTAATGAAACTCAACCTACACACTTAGAAACTTGATTAAACACTTAATAAAGGTTGTTAAGCTTAAAATAAGTTAGATTGAAACCACTAGGGACAACAATCTCCCCCTTTTTGAGTTTGACAACCAAAAAATAATTTAAGGCTTAAAGTGTTTAAAGAGTGTGTGAATTTAGTGAAATTGCTCCCCCTCAACTTGTGCAGCACTTAAAAACTTTCCAGAACAAGGAAAACAAGCATCCAAGCTTAAGGAAAGTTTTGCACAAGTTTTAAGTTATTACCAAATATACCTAAAGTTCAATTTTAAGTCCAAAGTTTATCTCAATCCAATCCAATCATCCGTTGCAAAGGTATGGAACCAGGAATCCAGAGATTTCTCCCCCTTTGTCAACTCAAAAAAACAAAGGTTAAAATATACAAGATAAAAATATAAATAGCATAAAGGATAAGCAATTATAAAGAAATGACACATTAAGCATAAAAAGAACATCCATTTCATTAAAGATAAACAAAAATTATGCAATGCAAATGAAACGGTGAAAATGCATGAAAAAATAAATAAGAACCATTAGGGGCCTAAAGAGTTTTGGAGTGATCATAAGGAGGAATATCCAACTTGGTTTGGATGGTCTTAAGATCATCATGAATGGCTTTAAGATCATCCTCTTGCTCATCTAGTCTTTGACCCATCCTAGTATAGGCCAAGTCATGTTCATCCAACCTTTTCTCAATGGCCTTTAGACTTATAAGGATTTGCTCCCCAAGAGAGAAAGGTCTTGGAGTAGATAATGAGGTTTCTCCCCTCTTATCAATGATGTCCACATTTGGGAGTTCAACTTTCTCATCAAAGGGAATTCTTCCCTTGCTTCTCTAGCTTCCTCCCTTTCTTTCTTCCTTGCCTCCTTCTCTTTCTCCTTATCCTCATCTAGTACTCCACCCAAGTACTCATAAGTCCCATCCTCCAATTTCCTTATGATCTTCACCTTCTTCACAAAGAAGTCAATATCCATCAAGCCTTTTTAAAGTTCAAGAGTTTGAGAGAGAGGGTAGGCTTGTGGACTCCTCAAGTCATAATAAAGAAAATGAGAAATTTGGGAGATGTAGGAGGTAACCAAGATGGCTGCTCCTTTGGAGGTTTTTAGTCTAAGGAGATGGTCAATGAAGAAATAGGAGGTTTGAATCTTTTCTTTTCAATGTCGCAGTGGAAGAAAAGAATTTCTTTTTGGGTGATGGTGTGGTTGCCTTCTTTCTTGGCAAAAATAGAGGACCAGATGATTTTATGGAGGACAAAATGGCCGAGGTTCTTCAGGTGCTTAGATGGGGTATGGCCTCCCAAAAACCTTGGTGAGACACCTATCTCTCTCCAAAAGGTCCTCTGTCCATTTCACTCTCTGAAAAATTCATTAGTCCATCCTTGGAGAAACCAAAGCAAGCATCCATTACCACTTTTGGGAACACCACATGCTTCCAAAAGAGCTTGAACCGACAGACATAGGAGCCCAAGTTTGTCTCCACCTTCTTGTTGACCTTGAGTGTGGAGAGGAACTCAAGGGTTAAAACCTCATAGCCATTGTACTTTGGCAAGGCAAATTCTGTCCATCCCAAGGTCTTGAGGTACTCATCATTTTCTCCTTTGATTTTCATCTCCTTAAGTGCTTTGACTGAGATTCTCCTAGTCTACAACTAGTCCTTGTGGGCTAGCTCCTTTAACTCAACCTTCCCCTCATCATAGATCACCTCCCACAAAGATTTTTGTTGAGGTTGTTCTTGAGGCTTTCAGGATACAGTCACCTTCTCCTTTCCCTTGGGAGTTTGGGAGGTTTCGGTCACTTTTTCTTTCCCCTTGGAAGTGCCTTTTACAGAAGGTGGGGTTTTAGGTTTGGATTGGTCTTCTCTAATCATTACCCCAAGAGGTTTGTCCTCATCCTTAGACTCTATGAATTTCACCTTCTTTTGTGGGTATTTTTCAAGTCATCAACCAAAACCCTCTTTTGTGATTCACCCCTAGTAACTTTCTTACCTATAGTGTTTAAGTTTAAAGAAAAATGCAGAAAAGCAAAGTAAAAGTTTGTTTTAAAGCTTAGAGAGGGAGGAGTAGAGGATAAAAAAAGTAACTAAAAGCTTTGAAATAAAGAAAAAAGGTTGTAAGCCCTTACATATATGCATGATGGGGTTTATATAGGCATATATGGACTCCCTTTAGCAGAAAATGGTGGAAAAAATCAAGACTAGCCGTTTTCAATGTTTAAAAATGGCTAATAACGGCTATATTTTTTGAATTTTAAACAGTGTAATGAAATCTAGAAAAACGGTCAAATTGTTATTTGATCACGACTACAATGACAATCATCACCTCTACGATCTAAGAAATAGAAGGTTTGGAGAACTTTTTGAAAGGCATAGTGGCCATCATGGGGGCGATCAAGAGGATCGCGACAGCGATGAGCATTTGAAGCATATTTGAAAAATTTGATTATGCCCATGACGAAGGGATCATGCCCATGATGTAAGAAACATAAACTTTAAAAGATGGCTGGATGTTGGTCATGACGGTGATAAAGTCATCATGGGCGCACAGTCCAATAGGTTTCAAAAAAATAAAGCTTTGGTCGCTACCGCGATACTAAGTGTCGCCTCCGTGATTTATAGGTCAAAAATAATTATAAAAAATTTGAAGGCGAAACACAAAAAGTTTTAGCCAAGGGGACTCCAAAGTTTAATATATGACTATAAATGAATCATTAGGATTATTTGAAAAATACAAGGTGTTCATTTTAAGTCTTATGCATATGATTTAAGGTAAAACCAATTTTCAAACAAAAGCTTTGAAATCAAAGGGTGCTTCAATCTAGCATCCCTAATTCACTCTTAATAAAGTTCATGTGTTCTTCATTGAGAGGTTTTGTAAAAATATCGGCTAATTAGTTAGTTGTGTCAATGAATTCTAACACAACATCCCTTTTTTAAACATGATCTCTTAAAAAATGATGTCTAAAATGTCTATGTGCTTGCTCCTAGAGTGTTGAATTCAGTTCTTTAAAAGAGTAATGGCACTAGTATTATCACAATTGATGGGAATGTGATCAATACAAAGACCATAATCTCTCAATTATTATTTCATCCATAAACGTGTGATCCACAACAACCCGTCGCTACATATTCGGCTTCGACGGTTGACAAAGCAACACTTACTTATTTCTTAGAGCACCAAGAAACTAAGCAATTGCCAAGTAGTTGACATGTGCTAGAAGTACTCTTCCTATCCATGAAGCTACCGGCATAATCTGAATCTGAGTATGCAACTAAATCAAATGCAACACTTCTAGGATACCATAGTCTTAAATGCATAGTACCATGCAAATATTTCAATATCCTTTGATGACATGCAAATGTGATTCTTTAGAACATGCTTAAAAACATGCACACAAGCAAGGATCATACATGATATCGGGTCTACTAGAAGTTAAATAAAAAAGTAAGCAAATCGTACATCTATACTCCTTCTCATCAACATTCTTACCCTTATTATCTTTGTCCAATTTTGTGGTGGTGCTCATTGGAGTTTTGCTAGGCTTGCATCATTCCATCCCAAACCTTTTAAGTAGCTCCTTTGTGTACTTGGCTTGGTTGATGAAGATGTCATCCTTGCCTTGCTTGATTTACAATCTCAAAAAGAACTTGAGCTCACCCATCATGCTCATCTCAAATTCCTTAGTCATGCACTTAGCAAACTCCTTGCATAGATTTTCATTAGTAGAACCAAATATGATATCATCAACATAAATTTGGACAATGAGTATGTCATGCTTTTATCTCATTATGAAGAGATTAGTGTCCACCTTCCCTTTTTCAAAACCATTTTCACAAAATACCAAGCTTTAGGAGTTTGTTTTAAACCATACAAGGCCTTAGTTAGTTTGAAAATATGTTTAGGAAATTCAAAACTTTCAAAACCGGGAGGTTGTTCAACATACACTTCCTCTTCAATGAAACCATTTAGAAAAGTACTTTTAATATCCATTTTAAAAAGTGTGAAATCCATGAATGATGCAAATGCTAAAAGAATTCTAATGGCTTCAAATCTTGCTACGGGTGCAAAAGTCTCATTATAGTCAATGCCTTCCTCTTAGTTATACCCTTTGGTAACAAATCGAGCATTGTTTCTAGTGACTTGACCTTGCTCATCCAATTTGTTCCTAAAAACCCATTTAGTACCAATGATTGGATGATTCTTAGGCCTAGGAACTAAGTCCAAAACCTTATTCCTTTCAAATTGATTGAGCTCTTCTTGCGTAGCAAGAACCCAGCTCTCCTCATGGAGGGCCTCACCAATGTTCCTTGGCTCAATTTGAGATAGGAATGCAAGCTTAGAATCTAAGAGTTTACATTTTTTTTTTAGTACTTACACCCTTAGAGGTCTCACTAATGATGTTATCAATGGGATGATCTTTTGAGAAGACCCATGTTGGTGGAAGATATCCATGCTCTTGTTGGTGATCCATATGAGCTTGATCATCATCACTTTGTCCATCATCATGATCTTCTAGTAATGAGTCTTTAATGAGCTCCTCTTTATTCTAATTATCCTTAATATTAAGCTTTTCAAAAGAACTTACAAAATCATCACAAACACTACCTTTCACGAGATCTTGTTTGCTTGATTCATCAAAGGTAACATGCATGGACTCTTCAACCACTAGAGTTCTTTTGTTAAAGACTCATAAGCCTTGCTTGAGGTGGAATAGACTAAAAAGACTCCCACATCCATTTTAGATGCAAATTCCCCACGGTTGTCCTTGGTATTGAGAATGCAACATTTACAACCAAATACTCTAAGATAAGAAATATTAGGTGTTTTACCATTCCACAATTCATAAGGGGTTTTGTTCAAAATAGGTCTTTTGAAAACTCTATTTGAAATGTAACATGATGTGTTAAAGGCCTCCACCCTAAAGTAGGATGGTAATCCTTACTCATTAAGCATTATTCTAGCCATCTCAATCAATGTACGATTTTTCCTTTTCAACAACACCATTTTGTTAAGGAGTTCTAGGACAAGAAAAATTGTATGAAATTCCTCTTTTTACACAAAACTTTCAGAAGATTCATTTCAAATTCTTTTCCATGATCACTCCTCAAAGAAGTTATAAAATAATCTATTTCATTTTGAGCATGTTTTGTAAAAGATTTAAAAGCATCAAAAGCATCACTCTTATAAGTTAGAAATGCAACCCAAGTATATCTAGAGTAGTAATTAATAATGACATAGGTGTAGTGTTTTCCACTCAAGCTAGCAACTTTTGATAGTCTAACCAAATCCATATGAAGTAATTCAAGTGGTCTAGAAGTACTTACTTGGTTCTTTAGCTTGAAGGAGGATTTTGCTTGCTTTCCCTTTTGACAAGCTTCACATATCTTGTCTTTGGAGAATTTAATCTTTAGTAGGTCTCTCACAAGCTCCCCCTTGCTTAGGCTTTCAAGTAAATCCATGCTAGCATGCCCAAGCCTCCTATGCCAAAGCCAAGCATCATTGCTAATAGACACAAGTACTTTCACATTTTGGTTAGTAAGATTCTGTAGGTCAATTGTGTAAACATTGTTAGATCTTTTGCCCTTGAAAACTACCTTATCATCCAAGGATTTGGTAACAAGGCAAGTGTTCAAGTGAAAAATAACCTTATAGCCTTTGTCACACAATTGACTCGCACTAAGTAGGTTATGCTTCAAACCATCAACCAAAAGCACATTTTCAATGCAAGTAGAAGAGTCATTACCTATGGTGCCAATGCTAATTACCTTACCCTTAGCATTGTCACCAAATGTGACGGTTCCACCTTTCTTCTTCTCAAGTTTGGAGAAGAGCTTTGAATCACCAATCATGTGCTTGAAGCATCCACTATCCAAATACCACAAGCTTGCTCCAATGGTTGCCTTTGAGCATACCTACAAGCACAAATAAAATTACTTGTTCTTAGGTACCCATATGAATTTGGGTCCTTGGGGTCAGCCTTAGCAAACTTGCCTAAGCCAACTTGCTCCTTCCTAATGTGGCAAAACACATTAATGTGTCCTTGCATCAAACAATAATGACAATGGACATTAGGATTGGAGGTTCTTTAACTTAAGGCCTTTCGCCTTTTAGTGTGATGTCTCTTGGGATTTGGCTTTTAGGGAGGGGCTTGCCTTGAGGCATTCCTTTTGGCTTGCTTTGAGAAGGTTTTACCTTCATGGCCAAAGAGCCATTTGATGGCTTCCTTTTATGCATAGTATAGACAAAGAGGGGTTTCCTCAATAGACTACTTTGACTAACAACTGTGACACTACGCGTTTAGCGGAAGAAGCTAATGTGGGAGTCGCCAGCCAAACTGGCATCGGGATCATCTGTAGACAAAGAGGGGTTTCCTCATTTGTCCCAGTCTGATTGATGACTACGGCACCGCGCATTTAGCGTAAGGAAGCTAATGGTGAGTCACCACCTGAACCAGTATCAGGAACATCTTACATGGTGTGCGTCTTAATTCCCCTAAGAATGCAAGGACACGTTGACCTCAGAGATTTTGCGATTGGACTATCGCATTCTTAGGGCGTGATTCTTACTAGCCATTTCTAGAATTATTCTAACCTTCATTTCCTCTATGGCAATTATATCAATGCAATAAAATAGAGAAAATCCTACATTTTACATGCATTATACATTTATAAAAGTCAGTTTCTATTATTAACAAACAAGATTCATTTTACAATATTTACCAAATCTGATTAAAAATCAAATTACATGCAAAAGGTGATTAAAACACATATTAGCATCAAACAACACAACCTAGGTTTCTAACTTATTTTAGCCTATTTTAATTATCAAATAAACATTTTTCACCACTTTTCATGCATTAAAACATACTACAATTACCTAAGAAGGATAAGAAACTTACCTCATCGCTTGGATCCATGCAAAAAAAAAATTTTTAAGCCAAAATATGCCCCAACGCCAGTCCAAGTCCTCAACGCCAGTATGGACTGAAGTTAAAGGCTATTCAATGCCAGTGGGAGTGGCGTGATGCCACTCCACTCCCAGATCGATAAAAAATGCAAAAAAACACTAGAAAATGCAATGCTAAACATGGCAACATCAAAAACACTTCCAGAACACATTAACATGCATTATTTAACATTTAAACACATGATTTCACCCAAAAGATGCAATTTTATTCATTAAAACCACATAAATATTCATAGAAAATTCATTTTAACATGAAATAACTTCAGATCTTACCTATGATTGGATTAAAACCGCAGAAACATGTTAGTAACATAAAACACACATACAAAATATTTTAACATCATTCTACATCATCGATTCATTTAAATCATGTTATAAATCACCCAAATAATCATTCAAAATCAACAAAACATGTTATACACAACGAATCATGCCATGAATGATCAAAACAAAGAATAAAACACAAAAAACTTACCTGTAATTCTTCTGGAATTAGCTTGAGTACCCTCAGGAAGCATTGAATGATGTAGAACAATGCTTTTTTGTTACTAATCACCAGGAAAGTAGATGAACAAGATGTATTCCCCTCAAGAACACCTAAAAAAATCCAATGCAAAGGAAAACCTAAGCTTGTTTAGCGAATTTTTTTTAGCTTAAAAAACCCAAGTTCAGATTTAATTCCAATTAAAAATGAAATTCCAGCCACCAACCAACCAACCTCCTTCTCAAGGAGAAGCCATTGCCTTTTATAGGCAGAAAATTAAAGGAGATAAGCTTCAATCATTAGATTTCTATCCCTAGATCAGTGTTTACCCATTCTTGGGGATTAATCATCTGTATCTAGCCTCGTTCTTGGGCTGTAGGGGAGTTCAAATCGTCTAATGAAACTGCTGTAGATAGATCTTGAAGAAGATAAGTGATAAATTGAATCTTTTGATAATGATAATTTGATTAAGATTCATTAAAATCACTGATAAAAGAAGAGATAATGATAGATAATGACTAATAAACAATACTCATCACTTTGTACCTCATCTCTAGACTAAAAACTAATATGGAATGAAGTTTAACCTTATCCAATCATCAAAATTCGAATTTTGGAAATAAAATCATCATTTGAGCTGTTAAAGGACCCCAACGCCAGTCCAAGTGGCGTTGAAAGGGGTCAACACAACTTCAAGTGGCGTTGGAAGCCCTTGAGTGACGCTTGACCCTTCCGGGGTCCATTTGAGGCCCGAAATGTCAAAATCTAAAAAATCGTATTAGAGACAAAAATGTGCATAATAGCCCAATCTACAATTGGCTTAAGTTTCAGGCCATTTTGAGACTCACACAAGAAGTTATGGCCAAAACCGTCTGAATTTTGCATGATTAGGTTTAAAAAAAGCTAATTCTGACTCAAAACGGGTTCTTCAAGTTTCAAAACATTTTCAAAAAATAATTGGTGATTAACAAGAAGCCAAGATCATCCAACTCATGCTAATTAAAGCATATGCTATCATCATTGGGCCTCCGAGTCGCATCCCTATTCCTGCATCTAAAAATTAGGTGTCTACAACATCTTAATTAGTGTGCACCTCAGTTCCTTTAAGAAATGCGAAGCCGTATTGACCTCAAAGATTTTGTGATCGGACTATCGCATTCCTTAAAGTTCGATTCTTTACAACCACTCTATGCATTATTTCTACCTTCATTCGCACTACTTTACAGGATATAACAATGATAGATTTTCCTTATATTTTTACTTGCAAACATGCATTTGTGAGTTTTGATTAACAAACAAGGATTCATTTTACATTACCAAATGAACTATTACATCAATTTACATGCAAAAGTTATATAAAACATATCAACAAGCAACACAACCTAGGTTTCTAGCTTATTTTAATTTAAAATGATTACCAAATCATTATTAGAAGTCAGTTTACATGCATTTTAACCTAAAGACATTACCAAAGAAGTTACAGAAGCTTACCTTATCGCTTATTTCCACATGAAAGCATAAATATACATCATACGAATAAGCACAGTGAATTGCAGGTTTATTCTCTACCAACGCCACTATAGGGAGTGGTGTTGCCCTTGAACGCCACTATAGGGAGTGGCGTTTGGGCCAAACGTCACTCTGCTTAGTGGCATTTATGATCCAAACTCCAGAAATAGATGAAAATTGACACAAATCACAATATTTTAGGTTTCTCATGCCTATAAATTAAAAAAAAAATACATTGGAGCAGAGGTTTATGGATGCAAGCAACCTAATAAAGATCTAGATGGCAAAAACCCAACCTAGAATCTAGATGGCATTTGAACAGGACGTAAACAAAACATACAGTGAACAAAGCAGTGAGCAGGAAGCATTTTAATTGCATTTGATTTATACAAAACATATAGAAATCAATTAAAACATTTAATTATGATACAAAACATCCTAACAATCAATCTAAGATGGCAAACACAACCTAAAACTAAACAAACATCCACGTAGCATTTTAGGCAGTACGTGTAGTAAACAAACAAAAATACATAGTGACATTTGATTCATAAAAAAACAAATAAAAATGATGCAAATCATGTTATTAATGCAAAAACATTTATAATCCTAAATCTATCATTTAAATCACATCATAACATGGTAGTAACATTCATGACAAACATGCATATTCACAGTACGTAAAAAATAAAAACATATTCATGGCAAATCCAAGCAGATGTAAAAAAACAAATCACATAATGAATGCAAATCACATTTACATGGTTAGAATGATGAAAAAATCAAGATGATTTTTAGTATAGAAGACTTAGAGTGGGGATTAAGGATGACTTAGATACGTCAGACATGTGAATGGATTTTGGCAGTACTTCTATGCACGTACAGGAATGGCTTGAGTCCCTCAGATTGCTGAATGGATTTTGGCAGCGCTTCGTCTATAGTAATCCCCAACAAAAGAAATAAGAAAAGACCTCTTTTTCTAAAGAATAAATAGGAAAGAGGAGGTTTTGGGAGAAATGGATATCATAAGCCAGAAGGGTTTTCTGGGATCAATCCAGAGCAGAGAATTGAGTTGAAAGGTGCCTCTATTTATAGGCAAAGGCAAGGGTAGAATGGTCATTTGGATTTTTAAATTAGATTTATCTCTTTAGATAATTATAAGATAAATTTAGGATAATAATTATTTGATAATTATCCTCCTAAAAATAAAATAAAATTACATGATTGGTTAAATTAGGATAAATACCTCAAAATCATTATCTAAAAGAAAATTAAATTATCTCTACGATAAATAGCATTTTTAGCTCAGATTTATCTCTAAATATGGGATGGAAATCTGATTAAAAAAGGTTTATGGGCCTATCCCACAGTGCATTTTCGATCTGGGCCTAGCCCATGCACTTAGATTGGGTCCATCAACACTGAGTTACAAAATATTCTTGCAGTTTTGAGGCCCTTAATGGCCAAACTAGAAAATTTGTATTAGAGACAAAAATGTTCATAACGGCCCAAAACATTAGGCATTAAGTGTTTAGGTCATTTTGACAACCGTGTAAAATGTTGTCATGAAAACAATGCATGGCTTGGGCTTAAAACAATTATTTTTGACTCAAAACATACTTTTCAAGCTTTAAATCATTTTCGAAAATGTTTTAAAGCTTTTACGTGATCTAGAGAGCTAAATCCACTCAAATTCATGCTTTTCAAGCATAGATATTTTCATTTGGCCTCTAAGTCGCTTCCTTATTCCTGCATCAAAAAATTAGGTGTTAACATATAGACTTAGGCTTTTAATCCTTCGTCTTAGCAACATTAACATTAGAGGTTTATGGTGGTGATGATGATGATTTGACAATTTTAAGAGCACTACATGATATTGAAGGCTCATTGAATCCTAAACCATGTCTCACGAGGGGAGGCCTTTGTGACACCAATAAGGTATCTAGGTTCTCTTTTCCCATATGGAACTTAGTAATGGACTCTCTCAATTCCTCAACCTCATTTTTCAATGATTCATTCTCTTTGGAAAGAGTCATCACTATTGAGGTTTTGAATTAAGTCACTTGTAGTTGAACCCTTAAGTTCTCCATTGGAAATCTTAAGAGCCTCTACTTGAGCTTTTAGCTTATTAACTTCCTTGTCACTCTTTACACATTTATTTTAACCATCAACCATCATATAACGGTAAAGAGTGCACTTGGAGTTAAGCTCCTTGATAAGGTCAATTTCCTCATCATCATCATCACTACTATAAGAAGAAAAAGAAGAGCTAGAAGTAGAGCAAGAAGAATTTACTTCATTAGAAAAGTGTTCTAAGGCCATGAATGCTAGGTTAGCGGTCTCATCATCACTCTCACTATCGCTATCATCTTCTTGTTGAGAAGAGGATATGACTTCATTATCTTCATCCCAATTAGCATTAAAACCCTTCTTGTGCTTTCCTTTGAGAGTGGGACAATCCGGTTTGATATGGCCTTTCCTTCTATATTCAAAGCACCTTGGAGCGGTGCCACTCTTCTTCATGTCTTTGCCTCTTCTTCTATCCTTGCCCTTGCTAGGATGTCCATCCCTTGACTTGATCATCTTGAGTACCCTCTTGGAGAGCATCACTAAGTCTTGTTCACTTGAACCTCTTTTAGCTTCATCCTTCTTTGGCTCCTCACTTTGCTCTTGTGAGGCCTTAAGAGCAAGTGATTTCTTCTTTTCCTCTTTCTTCTCTTTAGCCTCATCTTTCTCATCTTTCATGAGCTTCATCTCATAGATTAAAAGGTTACCTATGAGTTCATCACTGTGAAGAGTAGCTAGATCCTTGGATTCTTCAATGGATGCAATCTTTGACTTAAACTTCTTCATTGGCAAAGATCTCAAGATCTTCTTATTTACTTCTTTTAGGCCATATATCTTCCTAAGTTTTTTAAGCCCTTCCACCAACGAGAGAAGCTAGTTGGTGAGTGAGGTGACATTCTCATTAGCAACCCTCTTGAAGGTCTCGTATTGGTAGACAAGAAGCTCTATCCTCTTGTTAACATTTGTTGTGCCTTCATGATAGTTGGCCAATGTCTTCCATATGGAATGAGTGGTTGTGCAATGTTGCACTCTAGCACATTCTTCTTTAGATAGAGAACCAAAGAGAATGGACATTGCTCTTTGGTTTTTCCCATTGCTTTTTATATGTGCTTCCACCCAATCTTTTGTTTTATGAGTAGTAGTCATCTCTCCCACAGTTGTAGTTAGTGGAGTCCATTCTTCTATATCAAACATTGATTAGGTCACTATCCAAGTAGTATTGCATACGCACCTTCCAATATGGATAGTCACTTCTATCGAAGTAGCATCTCAAGCTTGTGAAGCTTTCACCAGCCATAGATCTTGATCTTTGACTCCCACTTAAGATAGATTGAGCAACAAGACTCTGATACCAACTAAAATACCCAAGAGGGGGGGGGGGGTGAATTGGTGCATAAATGGAAATTAAGAATGCTTCAAAGATGAACACTAAGAGTTATAGTAGTTCGGTCCCGACTTGACCTACGTCCACTTCTCCCAAAGACACCTTTGGAGTTTTGCTATCACAAATGTGACTATAGAGGAGATTTCTAAGGCTATCTCCAACCTTTAGAAATGATATTTACTAAGGCTAACTCACAACCCAACCCTAGTGTTTCTCAATCCTCACAAGAATTGACACTAGTAAAAGATAGATAGACACTTAACCCAAGTAACAAATGCTCTAGAGCTCTAACTACCCACTCACAAGCAAACTCTTACAAAAGTAAATGCTATGAAAGTTGAGAATTAAATTTACAAGAGTTTGGCTATCAAAAAAATTAATGTGCTTGGTTAAGACACATTTATGATGGGTATTTATAGCCAAAATACCCAAAACTAGCTATTAGAAACACCCCTAAAGATGTCTTTGATGGATAGTGAAAACGGCATTAAATGCACTGCAGTGTTAGGTCGTAGGAGCGATGAAGCTCGTCACGGCCATGATCTCAAAAGTAGTTAAATGGCTAGTTTCCTTTGAATCTCACGGGGGCGATCTTCCTTGTCACAGTTATGGATAAAGAGGGGTTACCTCAGTGATCCAAGTCATGCGAAGACCGCGACACTCTGCGTTTAGCATACGGGAGCTAATAGTGTGAGTCACCACCCGAACAGGCATCGGGAAAAGAAATTGGTGAGCGTCTCAATTCCTTTAAGAATGCATAACACACTAAATAAACACAGAGATTCCAAGCTCAGACTTATGCATTCTTAAGACATGATTCTTTACAAGCAACTCGTAAGATTATATCTACCTTCGTTTCCACTACTTAAAGCAAATAAAAAAAATAAATATACACCTATTTTTTACAATATTTAAGCATGCATAAATGAGTTTCTATACAAACAAAGATCGATTTTACACAACCAAACCGTAGTTAGTCCAAATTACATGCAAATAGTTAAAGCACATACCATAACACATCAAACAACCTAGGTTACTACCATTTTAACCTAGCGATTACTAAATAGCTTTATTAGGTTCATTTCATGCATATTTTTCCTAATTCTTACCAAAGAAAGTTAGA
>CANYLF013537719.1:0-12674 GCA_948193215.1 Bocquillonia castaneifolia
TGTAAAACAAAGGGTTAGCATGCTATGACATGCGTATGCAGGATGCTTGAATGCATGTATGCATGAATGCAAGCAACACATAGGGACACAAGTAGCAAACGTTAGTCAAACACAAATACTACCAAGTGGTAGACCTTCCAACTTTATTTCTCCCACACACATATTCATTTGGAAAGTCAACATTCCTAGGAATTAGTTTGGGCCATCGTATCAATAGGGGATGCTATTACCGACGTAGCATGCACGTTTGCACATAAAAAAAGCTCTCATCATTCAAACCAAACAATAAGCCATTATTATGACCTTATCCAATGTCTTTGTTTTAATGAATTCCCTTAATGTTCCCCTTGTTCTAGGGCCGTTTTAACATTAGTCAGGTATAATTAGACCGACACACCAATATCCCTTTCTCAAAGGTAGTAGTCAAAGTCATTCTTCCCAATTCTAAATGACCCTATCCTATAAGGTTGCACTATTTAGGTACAATTTAACTAGTACTTCCTCCATAGGCGACAATCAGGCATTGAGTTAAAACAATAACACTAGACTCGAGCATTATAATGGCTTCATGGCATCACATAACAAAGCAATTATTTGGTAAGTCCTAGAGGAAGTTGCTACGGTCATTACATGGCTTCGGTCAGGTTCGACTAAAAGAAGGTTCCCATAGAAGGCGAACTCCCATTAACCATCTCCCTCTTTCAAAAAAGGTTCAAGTGACGGTAGGGCATTCAGCTCAAAATTTCCCATTAACTATCACTCATGAACCATAATAAAGATGGTAAGCAATAGTAGGACAATTCCATCTATGAGTGGTAGTCATTGATTTTACCTCCTATGAAGAACTCTTGTAAATCATAGGTGACTTGATCAATGGTACCCGTGAGGTAGGGTGTTATAATGCAAGAATGAATGCAAAGGAGTTAGAGTTTAGCATAATAAAAAGAGTATTGGTAATCACTTGAATCATAAGTCTGTCTGCCAAAGGTCCCCAGTGGAGTCGCCAAACTTCAGACAAGGAGGTTTTGCCTCAGAGCCTGAACCATGACTAGCAACTGCGGCACTGTGTGTTCAGCTGCGGGGCTAAAATGGTAGTCGCCACCCGAACCGGCATCGGGAATGTCTTACAAGGTGTACACCCGGATTCCTCTCAAGAATACGAAAGGTGCATTGACCCCAGAGATTCATGGATCCAACTTATCATTTTCGGAGCGTGATTCTTTACCTAATACTCCTAGTATTATACCAATCTTCATTCCTTCTAACAAAGCAATAAAAACACATAACATTTATAACCTACCTTTACATATACACATGCAATAGTGAGTTTCTAATATTAAACAAGGGTTAATTTTAATGATTACCAACCATTAATTAAAGTTAATTAACATGCAAAAGTGACATAAAACATATAACACATCAACACAGCAAAACAACTTAGGGTTTCTACCATTTTAGACCTAAAATCATTACCAAATAGCATTATTAACCAATCTTATACATAAACATACATCTATAAATTAACAAAGAAGGTTCAGAAGCTTACCTTGTCACTACATTCCATGTGAAGCTACTGTACACAAGCGATCCCCATAAAACAGCACAGAAGAGACAAAAGCAGGGTCCAATGCCACTCAGGAGACTGGCGTTTGGGCCCAACGCCACTTACCTAAAAGCATTTGGGCCCAACGTACGCCACTTCTACTTGTGGTGTTGGTGGCCAGACAACATACAACATGCACAATTCGATAGAAAATGCAATTTTCTGGGTTTACCAAGCCCCAAAAATGATCAAACAAGGATGAAAACCCATAAAACATACAACAAAACTTATGAAAAGGCATGAAACATTACAAAACAACCTAGATTAAAGCATGGCATGCATAAAACACAATAAAGATGAAAGCTTTACAAATAAAACATTCAAAGATTATAGCTTTACATAAAACAAATATGCACATGCTTTAAAATAACATTTTCAATGCAGATCTGACACGAAAACATCATTCAAAACAAAAAAATTGCAAGCTTTCCACGTGAAACATTAAAAGATTCAAACTTTATATTAAAACATGCAAAAGATGCAAATTTTATGCATAAATTAATAAAAGACTCAACCTTTAAACATAAAACATGCAAAGGATGCAAACTTTATTCAAAGGATTTTAAAATAACATAAATAAACAAGTTTTAATCATTAAACAACTTTACACAAAAGAGATGCAACCTTTATGCATGAAAACTCAAAAAACGTGATTTTTATGCAAAAGAAACAATTTTTACATAACAAAACATAAAAAAAAAAAGATTTTATGCATAGAAAACATTTAAATAACATCAAACACATCAGATCTGAAATCAAAACACAAGAACATGCAAAAAAATGCAATTTTTAACCTTTATAATGCATTTTCATGCCACAAAATGGCATTTTAACAAATGAAACATGCATGAACATTGATAAAACATGCAAACAAAAAATTACAGCAACAAAGATACATGAAATATCACATTTATAACATGTAAACCATAGAAACATGCAAAGAAACATTGAAAATAAAAAGAAAAGATGACTTACCTCTTAAGAAATTGGCTTGGCAGCGCTTGATAACCCTCAGATCGGATTTGAGTGACTTTCTCATTGCTTTTTATGAATTAAAGACTGCTAGAGTGTTGCTTGAATGGATTAGAAACTCCAAAACCGCCTATTGAATGCAAAAGATGCAAGCTTTAATGAGTTTTTATGTTTATAATATGAAAAGTGAAAATGTAGGGTTGTGTCTCTTAGCTATGAATGAATGTAGAGTGTTGATATCAGAAATCAAACCCTAAATTCGTATGCTTTGGTTGCCTCCCCCTAAAACCTAGTTTTAGACGTCTATTTATAGTCGGTTTAGCTTAAAACTTAAGCTAGGGTTATCACAATCACTTTCCCATTGAAATTCAATGACTTGAACCTAAAGCAAAGGATATTTTAGATAAAAATAGCCCTCTAGAGCTTTGGGATGCGAGTATGACTCGTACGGGCAATTCAAGGCTGAAACAGGTTGAAAACAGGCTTTTTACAGTTGAGATCGCTTGACTGGCATTGGGGGCCCAACACCAGTCTTCCTTGTGGCGTTGAGCCCAACGCCAGTCATATGGGTGGCATTGGGCCCTTTTGGGCCTCCAAACGTCAAATTTTGCAAAAACTTAAAACTGAGAAAATGTGCGGAATGGGCTCAACTACCAATAATCAAAATTTCAAGTCATTTTGGACACTTATAGAAAAAGTTATGATGAAAAGCATCTGAAAAATGCATCTTTTATGCTTAAAACAAGGCTTTTTCATGAAAAACGTGTTATGCAAGCTTAGAAAACACTTAAAGTGATGCAATGCAATCTCTAAAAAGCAAATTTTGACTCAATTCATGCTACTTAGAACATGAACGATCATCACTGGGCCTCCGAGCCGCTTCCGTATTCCTACATCAAAAATTAGGTGTTAACAATGGTGAAAACATATAAAGACTGAGTAGACAAGTTACCTTATGCACTCATAGGCTACAATACAACCATGTGAAGTGCAACAAGGCAAACTCCCTATTCTTTGGTGTTTGGAGGCGAAGCTGTACTGACAATAAAGACTCAAATTCGATCACTGAGAGTGGCTTTAGAAGCAGAGATTCCTGAAGCACAATGGGCTGAATCGAGGTACAAACAGCTGTTGTCTTTAGAGAAGAAATGAAAGAAAGTTTGTACCACACTCAAGTGTATCAATAAAGGATAGCCAGAGCATTCAATAAAGGTGGCAAAGTTAGGCCAATTAAAGAAGGGGATTAGGTGCTAAAGCAAGCTAGGCCTATACCATTTAATCCAAGAGGAAAGTTCAAGCCGAACTGGGAAGGCCATATCTGGTTAAGAAGATCCTGCCTAGGGGAGCTGTGAAGATTTCAGATCTGGAAGGGAACGAGTTCAGAGAACCCAAAAACGTGGATCGTCTTAAGAAATACTACCTTTAGAAAAATGTACAAAAATAAAAGCCCGATGAGTTGAAAACCCGTTTGGACGGCTCATGTAAAAATTAGGGCGCCCGCTAGAGTGAAAGCCTTATAAAAAGGCATTCCAGGCAAAAATTAGGGCAAGCTTGCTAGGTTGAAATTAAAACCTCAGAAAGAGGCGGTCTAAGCAAAAATACAATGAGAGAAGAAAGTGAGATAGCAGTAATATCCAATGTAATCTGTTAAAGTACGCTTATTGTGCTAATATTAATAAAATAAACTTTGCCATAGAAAATGTCAAGCCTACATATGATCTTGGAGTCTATGTCTACATAACTAAAATGCTAAAATGTTGCATAAATAAAATAAATTAGCTATGAGACCTAATTTTTCTTATTCTTCTTGCTCCACTTGATGTTGTTAAAACTAGCTTCCAATGCATTTCTTACATCTTCTCTAGCACTCTTTGTATGTTTTACATTGCTTGAATCATATAATTCAGCACTTCTACCATCATCATCAAACAGCTCAGCGTGCACATTAAGCCAATCTAGGTAATCTACATCAATGAGATCATCATCAAAATCAGATGATTCAATCACAAGAATGGCACTTACCAGATCAACCCACACCTTGCAATATCATCAGTAGTGACTCTGTGGGTGAAAGTCAGATTCCTCACAATAGTTCTGTCAGCCTAACGGGTGCGGGTATCCCTGAGGAAGTAAGGAGTAACAACATAGGGCGTGAAAGTAGGAATAGTAGCAAGAACTCTCTGTACCATTCCATATTGTTTGTAAACCCTAGCAGGAATGTAGAAGGTTACAGTCCTGAAGCCAGCAATAACCACACAATTGCCTACAAAACTGACAGTTATAAAAGTCAGTTTCCACCATTCACAATGCCAACGGATGAGATCCTCACTTCTAGAAGCAAGGAAGAAAGTCCAACAACTAGTAACTTAGAGTCCAGCACGTTCTGCTTGAGTCAGAGTATGTCCCCTGAATTGGAATTGACGAGGCTTATAGGTCATAGGATTTGCTGGGGGCATTATTACGCCTAGCTTTTCCTTTAGCCAGATCTGGTGAACAACATAAATAGGGTTAATCAAGCTCAAAAGACATAGTAGTAAGAAAGCAAAGGGGAATGCATACTAGAAGTGAAAGAGAACTGCCCTGAAGACGCTGAGTATTCTTAACAGAGTCTAGTCCAATGACCATTTCAGCCAAGATAAGCGAAAAAGGGTTATAACCTTGATCCACTTGCTCTAGCACATAGGCAATCTGAAAACTTCCTTTACCTTTTGAAGAAATGGAAACTCCAAATTCTAGCAATCTCTGGGTTGAAATTGACTCATCTTCCATACAAGATAACTTCTGGTCATGAGTTAAACCGAAGAAAACAACCAAGGGTTCTAGAGTACGAGATCTAAGGCTAGGTAAAACTATAGCAGCATTAGATTAATGAATCTTGCCCAAAATCCCCTTAAACTCTTCAAATAGGGGGGTAGAGCTCAGCACCATTAAATTGGAAGACATGATGTTTGACACTCCAATAATCGGCTGCAGTATGAAGAAGTTTGGAGTCAAAATTGAAATTCAGAAAAGATTTGAACTTTGCGAGGTGGAATCTGTTTAAAGAATTCTAGTACTCAGATTCTAGACACCCTAGATGACTTTTTAGGGTTTTCTGTGAATTTTGGAACATCTTGATGATTTGAGGAATAGGTAGAACGGTTAATGTTTTTTGAAGCTACTAAGGTGACCTAATGCTTTTATATGTGACTTGTGGCATTTGGGGAAGTCTGGGGTCCGAAAGAAGTTAAAAACAGAGTCAAAAAGTCGTAACCCATCACATCTGTAAATGAAATGGTGTTACAAGCATACCAATGCCACTCCTACATTGGCATTGGATGTCCTTCAATGCCACTCCAATACCAGCAACCCCGATTTCACAGATCTTCAGCTTTTGGGGGATTCTAGACATTCCATTTCATGCATACATCCTAGGAAAAAGTAGGAAAACATACATGCAAAATAAATATATGTCCATAGTTCATAAAGTGCAGGTACATGTCTGAAAAGAGAAAAAGAAAAAGCAACAAAACAGTCCAAGCAAGAAAAGAAAAATGTTATCTATGCCTCTCTACCATCCTAGCCCGCCTCTTAATGAGAACAATCTCCAATAGAGATCATGTCAACTGGGACATCTGCATCCTCCTCCTCATCATCTAAAACTACATCTGCCTCCAACTCGTTAAGACGAGTTCTCAAGTAATGGTTCGTTTGAGATGCACGCTCATAAGCCAGTCGCAAAGCATCGCAAGCCTCAACAATGAGAGCCTTACTATCTTGAAAGTAGTTAGCAAGACGGACAACCTTGGTAGTCAGGATCTAAGAAAGAAAGCAAATTAGAAAAACGGGATTGAATCTAGAAAAGCACAAAGTTTGAAAAGCTTACATGAGTGCATGTTGGAGAAAAAGTGATGTAATTGGAAGCCGGAGTCAGAGTACGCTCCACAATACCAATAGGAGAATGGTAAAGCACAGTGTGACCTAGGAAAGAAGTAATCACACCAGGAACATAATCAGCAATGTCCTCTAGGGGATGCATATGAACTGGGCGCTGAGACCACTTTTAGGTAACCTAACTCCAAGAATGGTCTCTGACATGGGAGGGGTCGAAGGCTAAGCCCAGCATCATCACAAGAAGCATGAGGCACCTCGGTCGACTCGGGGGCATCCTCAGTATGCACCTCCTCAATCTCTGGGGCATTAATGTCATCATCTGGATCCCCAGGAATGGTGAAAGAAACAACACCATCTTGAGCCTACATGATTCAGAATTAGCACTTGAATGAAAAGTATCACAAGGAGAGGAACTTAAAAGATTAATGTGTACCTGAGACAATCTCTGCTCATACAAGGGGAGTCAGTCTTCAGTAGGAACTTAGTGTAAACCTTGGAGCGGACCAAGAAAAGGGTGCAAGGAGTTCCAGAAAGTGCTCACTCTAATGCCACACGACTAAGGTATGACCCCATAACATATCTGTCGGAGGATGAACTGGCACTCTACATGTCTATCTAAAGTACTAGCAGTGAACTCTCTCTCCGAGATACCACATCCGCATCCCCAGACCCTCAAGAAGAATCCTTAGCCTATCCTTCTATCTACTGGAATACACATATCTAGGGAAATTCTTTGCACTACCTAGTCAATCAACATCAATCTGCAAGAATAAGGCAAACAGGTAAGTTTCTAAAAACTTTCAAAGTTGTTTTAAAATAACAAGTTTGTTCTTTTTACATCATCAATAGTCAAGGATTAAAAAGAATGTGATGCTCATGAACCGAGGTCTCATGGGTCGGCTGCCGGTTCATGGCCCAATGGCCCAGAAGTGGAAAAGATTGAACCAAGTGGACAGGTGTAAATTGCTGAATCAAGCCAAGCTCAATGGACCAAACTTGTATAAAAACAAAGTTAGAATCTAAGAGAAATGGTGGAAAATAAAGCAAGATGTTTGATTAATTTACATGGGCAGCATGCCAAAAGGCATAGAGTTTCTTCCCGCCTAGTAAACGTGGTCCATCCAATTGTAAAGATAAGCTAAGGCCACAGATCCCCTGTCAAATGTACTCATAACAGTGAAATCTCGAAGAATGGGGATGAAATGAACAGGAACAGTGCTATTGGTGTCACAGAAGATGGTGCTACCAATCAAGTATAGAATAAATGCACGTGCCAACCTATCCGGGTGCCATCCGACACCACCATCATAGCCTAGCAAGTGGTTAGCAATCTCATCAATGTGTAACAGCCTGGAAGTCTTCAGTTGAGGAATTATACCAATCATCAGTCAGATATACTCATTCTGGATAGCCTCGCTCACAGTGTATATCCCAACATCAAAAGGGATCGGCTCCCCAATACTGGCCAGACCTATGATAGCAGAAAAAGACATAGGGGAAAGGGTATATTCTCCACATGGCAACTAGAAAGTATGTGTGTTACTGAACCATCTCTCTAACAACGCCTACATGGAACGACAGTCACAATGACAACTCACCTGGTCCTCAGAACAAGTTGGTAAAGTACTAATGAATGGTCCAAGCCCAACTTAATGAACTAAGGTACTCACCTCAGGAGGCATCACTCTCCAAACCTCACGGACATTATAGAAATTACACTTCTAATCAAAAGTCACAGTATCTCTCTGTAAAAGGTAGGTACAGGTATGGTTTTAAATTTTAACCTAATTGTCATTTTCATCATTTTTTGACTAAATTGGGAAGTGTTGGCTTTAGTAGCATCAATCCATCTTATTTTGAGTTTAACAACCCTTTATCTTTGTCTAACAAAGTTCCTAAGTGTGTAGGTTTTTCAACCAAGCTAGTTTTGAATGACTCCTGCAAACCGCGCCCATGATAAGGAGATCCGCGCCCGTGGCAACATATCGCGCCCGCAATGTGGAGATATCCCCCGTGACTAGCAACATTTTTCGCCCGCAAAAAGGAAACCGCGCCCAGACTTTTTGGTGAGAACTTAGAAGGCTTCTGTACACTTAGATCAGCGCCCGCGACATACCAAGTCACACCCGTAATTTGAGAAACAGAGAGCCCCTTTCTGAAGGTTCAAGGTCGCACCCACGATGGACTAAATCACCCCCACGATTGATCAGACAAAAGTTGCTCATTAAAGGAAATCAAGCCGATCTTCAAGGCAATCTAGTCCCTCTCTCAAAGGCATTCTCTACACGGTGATTTTGCGCCCGCGGTTAGAGAACCGCTCCTGCGGTTTGATCAAATAGAGAGCCGCTCTCAAAGGCATCCACTACCTAGTGATTTCGCACCCTCAATTAGAGATGTCATCCCAGCGACATTCAATGGAGTCTCTGAAAAACTAGCCGTTAGACAGATCACGCCCGTGACTGATGGAACTGCGCCAGTGATCTGACAGTTTTTAGTGCTTTATTTGAAAAGGCAACTAGCCATTAGAGACACACTTGGGGTTGTTTCTAACAGCTAGTTTTGGGTATTTTGGCGATAACTACCCATCATAAATGTTCTTCTAGTAAGAACATTAATTCTTTGATAGCCAAACTCTTGTAACTTATTTTTCAATCATTTTTAACTAATTGGTTGTTTGGTTATGGGTAGCTAGAACTCTAGAGCATTTGCTGCTTGGGTTGAGTGAATTAGTTATCCATTGTACTAGTGTTAATTCTTTGTGAGCTGGGAAACACTAGGGTTAGGTTTGGAGAGAGCCTTAGAATTCTCTTTGTAAAGGTTGAAGATAGCCTATTGAAATCTTCATTGTAAAGGATTGGTGTTAGCCTCTTGGAAACATTAGGGTTTGTGAGTGAGCCTTGGGTAAAACTCATTGTAAAGGTTGGAGATAGCCTTGTAAATCTCCTTATTATCCTTGGTGGATAGTGGAACCTCAAATTGTGTATTTGGGAGAGTGGATGCAGGACAAGTTGGGTCCGAACCACTATAAATCTTTGGTGTTCTTCATTTCTCCCCTGATCCATTCTTGAATCATTTTTTAATTTTTAATTTCGCGCCAATTCACCCCCCTCTTGGTTTTTTAGGAAGCTAGGACACGCATATACACATTTATAGTACTTATATAAGCATAATTTCGCATCTTAAAGAGTCAAAACATGCATTTAGAACCTTGAAGGATGCCAAACTCGTCCGAAGTGACGTTTTTGGGTCCAATGCCACTTGGACTGGCGTTGGAGCCCTTCAACACCACTTGGAATGGCGTTGGGTCCTCCAAGTGGCGTTTGGTAGTATTTTTCCTCCATTTTGCAGAAATTTAAAGCAAATCAATAGTACCAGTCATGCAATGATGAAATTGACGACTTAGAACACCTACCCGGCCTTTAGCATGAAGGTAAATGTGTTTATTGATGGAAAAAATAGGTGAAACATTGTCTCCATAAGCTAAACCTTCATTATCAACCTTGAAAGTTTCCTCCTTTGTTTAAAAAATGGAGATTGAGTCCCATTGAGGAAGAAGAGGAGGGTCCAAAGCTGCTGGAAATGCCATTTTGATAAGTCCACACTTGAGGATTTTGGTTTTAGAATTCAATGAGAAGAAGAAATAAGAAAAAGATAAAATAAAATAAAATAAGAAGAAGAAAAAGAGTGCAGCCTGCTGATTTGAATGCCCAAAGAGGCAAATTGACACTTTGGTCCCTAAAGAAAATTTAAAAATAAGGACGGAAGTTTTTATGTAAATAAGTCCAAAATCAAGATTTAAGGCTAAGAAGAGCCAATTCGAGTCCAATTGGTTACAACATGACAACTACAATCAGAATGACAAAATTGACTATGGATAAAGAGGGGTTACACTAGTGATCCAAGTCATACGACGACCGCGGCAATGTGCGTTTAGCATACGGGAGCTAATAGTGTGAGTCGTCACCCGAATAGGCATCGAGAAAAGAAATTAGTGAGCATCTTGATTCCCTTAAGAATGCGTAAGACACCAAAAAGACATAGAGATTCCAAGATCGGACTTATGCATTCTTAGGGCATGATTCTTTACAAGCAACTCGTAGGATTATATGTACCTTTGCTTCCACTACTTAAAGAAATAAAAAACATAAATATACACCTACCTTTTACAACATTTAAGCATGCATAAATGAGTTTCTATTACAAACAAGGACCTATTTTACATTACCAAATCATAGTTAGATCAAATTACAAGCAAATGGTTAAAGCATATATCACCAACACATCAACACAACCTAGGTTGCTACCATTTTAACCTAGGGATTACCAAATAGCTTTATTAGGTTCACTTCATTCATATTTCACTTAATTCTTACCAAAGAAGGTTAGATTACTTACCTTTTCGCTACATTCCATGTGAAATTTTTGTACACAGAAGTTGCAGAGTATTGAGGGATCCTTCCCAGAGACCAACGCTACTCCTTTCAACAGAGAGCACCCAATGCCACTCTTGGGAGTGGCGTTCAAGCTCAACGTCACTCTTTGGAGTGGCGTTGGAGCTCACCCACTCTCACTAGTGGCGTTGCCACACACACACGTAGGGAACATCAGAAAATGTAGGAAAATGCAACTTTTGGGCTTACCAAACCTTGAAAATTGACGAAAAACTCAACCAAAACATCAATGCATGATGGAAACAACCTAAAACAAGTGTATATATGGAACAACTCAATCTAGCATTCATTTAGACATCATATGGCATGCAATTAGCATTCACAGTAAACATACAATGCATAATCTTATGAAAACTATGAAACATGCTCTCAAATCATTTCAATCATATTACAACAATTCAAAACAACTTAGAATGATTTCGAGACAATAGAAACATGCATTACAACATGCATTTGAACTATTTACGTCATGCCAACAACTAACAGTGAACATACATTCGATACAGTGAACATGCAGTGCATTGATTTTTATAGAAATCAACTGAAATCTATGGAAATGCACAAAATCACTTTAGAAATCATTTAAATGCCATAAAAACATGCATTAGATCAATAAAACATCAAATCATAGCATTTAAAACATCAATAGTGAATTTCAATTGAAATTGAAATGAACGTGCAATATACTGTAACTTTTGAAATCAATTCAAATACTTTTGATTTTGATTAAAACATGTTAGAATCATCTAAAAACAACATAAAAAAACGGTTTAAAATGATTTTCGGAATCAAAATGATTAAAACAGAAAAATCACGTATAGTGTAGTAAAACAGCCAAAATCAAATAACAATCACACATAATCGTTGACAATCACACAATCATGCCTTAAAACACTTTAATTGAGTAGATCTAACACATAAACATGTTAAGAATCCATAAAACAAAAATCAAATGAAAAATGCAAAAGATACAGTACGTACGTTCAAAACAACTTTCACGGCAAAATTGAGCAAATGAATATTTTGATGCATAAAATGAATTAAAATCACAATAATATCATAGTGAAACAACCCGGAACCAAAACAATACAATAAGGTTTAAAATACATAATAATAATAATTAATCTTGATTTAAAATTCAATTAAAACTCCTTTCCAAAAACTATTTTTTTCTGAAAATGGGGTAACAACTATCGTTGTTAACTGAGCAACGATCGTTGTCAAATGTACAACGATCGTTGTCAAGTGTGCAGTGATCGTTGTTAAAATCATGAAAAATGACCAAGAGTTCCAGCAAGATACACGAGCTCGTGGGAATCAACAACGAACTCGTTGTAAAAATAACAACGATCATTGTTAACCTTACAACGATCGATGTTAAGGCAAAAATCCCAAAACGAAATATTTTTCCAAAATTCACCATTCTAAAACAGAATTCTTGACTTTTCTCTGTAAAAGCAGACTCCAACAGGCTTAAAATCAACTTGTACATATAACAAACTTTCCAAAAACTTATAAAACATATAATTGATCGAAAATCAACTTTATACAACCATTTTTCAAAATTGCACAACATATATACATATCAACATCCAAAACTCTTGATATTCTTAAACATTGACAACAGAAGCGTATATACATGCAAATGATCAACCACTGGCCAACCTTAAAACTTCTACTGCATCAATACACGTAAACTTCTAAGATCATCAAGCTATCAGCAAATTATCAACCTGAAAAATTATGCCAAGGGGGTGAGCTGGCAACTCAATAAG
>CANYLF013542488.1:0-16045 GCA_948193215.1 Bocquillonia castaneifolia
TGGGAATAACAATGAATTAAGATTAGTATGAAATTTGATTGATATTAATGGGATGAATATGTGTATGAGATACAAATCAAATTTATATGTATTTGTTGAGAATAAATATTGGACAGACCCGCCTTGAGATTAATACATGGAACAAAGTCATAAGTTAATATCTAGTAGTTGTGTCATTAAATCCTTAGACCTAAGATCGCTATAGTTCTAAACATGAGGAATATTGTGTTTTGACATAATCAAACGTTGTCTTTAACAAGATGATTATAAAGGTTATGCTTGAACATAATAAGAATCATGTAGTAAGATATGAGTGATTAAGATGAAATTTGTCCCTCCTATTATAAGAAAATATCTCTGGGCCCCACGACGATTGAGACTGAGAAATGCATGGATGTGCTCAAATGAATTGATGGAGATCAATATCATTTGTTTAGTCAGTCTAATTGGGTTTTTAGAAATTAAAGATAGAGCGATATAAGGTTGACTTTGTCCATGCCTTATATTCTATCAAGATATCGTGAGACAAAAGGATTATGTCATTAGCTATATTAAGGTTGTCTCGAATCATGAGCTTTTCATTTAACTTAGGTAGTCATAATGTCTTCTTAGAGACACTTATGACTTGTAGGATCAAAATGTGATTTACGCCTACTGCCAACGTAAATTGAACCTATAGGGTCGCACATTAAGAACGAACAATAATGGTTACAGTTTATCACTCTCTGTAGTAATTTTAAATGATGAGATTATTTTAAATTACAAATAATAATTAGTTGTTATTTAAATTCAAATTTAATTTTGAGAAAATTTAAATTCGTAATTAACAAGTAATTAATTAGTTATATTTTCTTATTGGATAAGGAAATAATAATAAATAAAATCTGTAAAGGATTTTAATAAGGATTTGGTTAAAAATATGAATTCCTTATTTGATAAGGACTAGGATTCAACTTGTTATTATTTAAAAGGAGTTTTAAATAAATAATAATTAGAATTCATTTTTAACCTAACCCTAGCAGACTTGTTTATATACATATATGTATCGTACAAGATATGTGGGAGAGAAAGAGAAAAGATATCTGGAAGTCATTTTGAAAATAAAATAAAGAAACTGAGAGTGAAAAACCCTAATTCGTATTGAGAAAATGAATCTGAACTAGCATTCAATAAAATCGCTCATTGTTCATTCATGTGTGGATGCTTGTAGAGGGTGGTCGTCTTTCAGAAAGGCAGACGTAGAACCTGAAGGCTCGATGAATTGATCTATAAAGGTAATTTTTGTTTACCCTTCCTTCAGCTTTTATGAAACTCATGTGGTCCTTGGTGGGTTAAAGGATAAAAATTTTAATTTTCACTGCGTTCATGTTCCAATCGAATTGGAATATTCTACCCGTAACCCAACAATAATTACCATAGAGGGTTCAGAAGCTTACCTTGTCACTGCATTCCACGTGAAAACTATTGTATGCAAGCAATCCTAGTAGAATAGCACGAATGGAACAACAACAGGGACCAAAGCTACTCAGGAGACTGGCGTTTGGGCCCAACGCCACTTACCCACAGGTGTTTGGGCCCAACTCCACTCCTACTTGTGGCGTTGGTTGCCAGACAACATACAACATGCCTGATTCGATGAAAAATGTAATTTTCAGGGTTTACCAAGCCTTAAAAATGATCAAATAAGGATGAAAACTCATAGATCAAACATCAAAATGCATGAAACATGTTAAAACAACCTAGATCTAATCATGGCATACATAACATGCAAAAGGATGCAAACTTTGCATGCAAGACATCAAAAGATTCATCTTCCAAACATAAAACGTGTAAAAGACATAAACTTTATGCACAAAATGTTAAAATAACGTGATTTTAAATGTTAACATGCAAAGAAACAAACTTTATTTATCAAAACATGCAAAAATTACAACTTTATACATTAAAACGCAAAAAGATGCAACCTTTTATGCATTATAAATCAAAAACATGATTTTTATGCAAAAGAAACAAACTTTATGCAAAAGAAATGATTTTTACATGATAAAACATGGAAAGAACAGATTTTTATGCATGGAAAACATTTAAATAACATCAAACAATGCAGATCTGAACATACAAACACATAAACATGCAAAAAGATGCAACTTTAAGCAATTATGAAGCATGAAGATGGCATTTAATGGCATTTAAATCAAATAAACATGCAAAAACATTATTTAAACATGCAAACATAATTTTTCAATAACAAAACATCACAAAAATAATGAATCATGACATACAAATCATGAAAACAATGAAAAAAATAAAAGAATATGATGACTTGCCTTATAAGAAATCACCTAGAAGCGCTTGATAACCCTCAGATCTGATTTGAGTGACTTTCTTATTGCTTTTTATTAATTAAAGGCTGCTAGAACTTGGCTTCAACAGATTAGAAACTCCAAACCACCTCTTTAATGCAAGATTTAAAGAGTTTTTTTTGTTTGTTTTGTTAAAAAAAGTGAATGTATTACTGTGTTTCTTAGCTATGAATGAGTTTAGAGTGTTGACATCAGAAATCAAACCATAAATTCGTATGCTCTAGCTGCCTCCCCCTAAAACCTAGTTTTAGACGAGTATTTATAGCTGGAATAGCTTAAAACTCAAGCTAGGGTTACCATAATCAGTTTACCAGTGAAATTCTATGACTTGAGCTTAAAGCAAAGGATATTTTGAATAAAAATGAGCTTACAAAGCCTTGGGACGTGTGTACGACTCGTACGGGCCATTCCGGGCCGAAATAGCCCAAAAACGGGCTTTTTACAGTTGAGATCATCTGACTGGCATTAAGGGCCCAATGCAAGTATTCCTTATGGTGTTGAGCCCAACGCCAGTCACATTAGTGGCGTTGGGCCCAACTCTACTTGGAAGAGTGGCGTTGGGCCCAATTCCACTCTTCAGAAGAGTGGAATTGGGCCTTTTTGGGTCTCCAAACGTCCGATTTTGTAAAAAATTAAAACTGAGAAAATGTGCGGAATGGCCTCAACCACCAACCATCAAAATTTCAAGTCATTTGGACACTCATAGAAAAAGTTATGATGAAAACCATCTAAAAAATGCATTGTTTATGTGCAAAATCGGATTTTGGAGAAAAACATGTTATGAAAGCTTAGAAAACACTCAAATTAAAGTAATGCAATCTCTAAAAGCAAATGTCAACTCAATTCATGCTATTTAGAACATGAACGATCATCATTAGGCCTCCGAGCCGCTTCCGTATTCCTACATCAAAAATTAGGTGTTAACACAAAGCCTCCATAGTAGCCTGGTCAATGGCTGCAAAACCCTGTAGTGGCGGTAGCTCATTTTCACCTAGGCGTGTCGATGTCCTCCCTGATTCCTTGGTCTTCCTCTGCGTCGAGGCTACACTGGCTCCTCTTCCTTTGGAGGAACTTCCCTATGTTCTGAAGCAGCATCCTCTTCCTCTTTAGGTTGCTGCACACCTCGACGTCGTCATCGATTCATTTAGAAAAGCAAACAGATAAACTTTAGCAACAACCAAAAATCCTAATGGTACGCTGAATTCTAGAAACAAGGAAAACTTAACAAAAATGATAAAGGATCCTATGTTGTAGTAGTTTCAAGAAAGACTCTAACACTCTAAGGAAATAAAATATGCATAAAATAAAACAATAGCTCTGATACCAACTTTGTCACGACCCAAACCCGGGTTGGGTGATTGGCGCCAGGGAACGGGAAAGCTATATGCTACCGGAACTCGTAGCAAGCCTAAAACCTGTTGAAAACCATAAATAATATAGTATACCAGAATTATATATTATAGTTCCATACAATTAAACATAAACCTGTTAATATCATGCATATATAGATCATAATAACCATCTGCAATCATAACATAATCATCCATAGGTAAAATATTATAACAACATAATAATAATACATGTCCGATAAAACCATGAATTTATCATCCTAACCCAATACACTATTACTGCAACTGCTAGATTAAATACATCCGCATATTAGTACTTAAACGTACTCAAAATTACCATTGAAGAAGAAGATCAGCGTAGAGGTTTAGTGACAGAGGTCTAAGGAGAATCTTGAAAAATAAATTGAGGGGAGCCAGACCTCACTGATTGAATTAATAACACATTTATGAAATGCAACCTAACTCGCAAGCAACCATGCATTATATATAATAATAATATATATATACATACAATCACATTCATGAATGTAGCATGCATAATAAAACAAGGACGAGGATCGAGTCAGAACACCTAATACACCTCTAATTCCTCCATATAGCCCTTTGGGCTCTCTTACACCAAATAGTTCACATATTCCAACAACATTCGTCTGGCTCCCTGAGCATCTCACGAGCAAGCCCCATATCTTAATCAAACTGTTACGGTCGCCTGGAGTGTCTCACGAGCAAGCGCCGTCTATAAACCCGAGTTAGTAACATACTTGACTCATGTGTGCACACAGCCTGGTGACACCCACTAGGTGGCTCACTCCACAACTATCCTCCATCTGAAATCACAGATCACATAATATATACATAACACATAATGCACAATATGCAACTAATATATAACATGTACACACACACACACACACACACACACACACACACACATACCTACATACATATATATATGTATGTATGTATGTATGTATGTATGTATGTATATGATCTCTAAATGATATGATATGAAATATGATGTTTATAATGATTATTAATAATAATACTAATAATGATATTAACAATAATAATTATTATATATATTCCTAGCATGCATCCTACTAGCAAATCATAAATGTGAAATTAACTCACAACAAGAACGAGCGCCTCCCTAAGTCCCAGAGTTACCGCCTCTGTCTCTGGCTCGGCTACTCTCTATAGAATATATAAAAATATAATTTAGATTAAGAACATAACTTAATTCCTAATTGAATCTAGATTACTATTTAAAGATCAAAACATATATCATCAACCTATAACTATAAATGAATTATATTAATTAATCCGTTAATCCAATATCACATTTTATGAGAGAATTCTACCAAAAATTCGGCACAACCTCCCCTATAAAACGGACATCTCTCCACCGAAGTGGAGATCATCCTGCATAAAAATAACACTTCTACATTCACAACCAATTGCCAGGCCTACCAATTTACCCAGACTTACCAGACACAAAAGTTACAACACTTAACTAACTTCATCTATATTTATGTATTTATTGAACTTATCGCACCATTTTATATCTATTAATTATACTTATTTAATGTCCAAATAGTCCTCAATAGTCCGAGAATCCAATATTCAGTTACACAGTCTAAACAGTCCTAACATCCAATTAATTAATCTGATTATTAAATTTATCCAAATCAAATCCAATTCGAGTTAATTATAACATATAAAAATGCTTATAACATATATAACATCTAAACATTTAAATTAGACAAGTAACACGTAGTTCGAGAACTTTCATAAATCGAAAATCGACTTCCAAAATTTTATATTTAAAAACTATACATTATTTGCCTATTGGTCCTTTATTAAAGTTGCTCGGAATAATTTTTGGGAATTTTTAAAAAAAAATTGAGCTTGTCAGAGGTGGGGACCCACAGCCACCGCAGACACTCACTGGTGGTGGCCGAAAGGCCACCCAAACCTCTAGAAAGTGTCACACCTTATCCAGAAGCCTATATCCAGCCACCACGCGCCTCCAGCTTGCGTGAAATGAGAAGATCAATCTGTTTTCCCTCGTCGACACTTAGAATCCCTTCTCCCTCCGTTCACCGGCTAACCACCACTGTCAAGGTCGCGTTCCACCACCAAACTACTCCTTAGAGGCCGATCTATCTTTTCCCTAACTCCATTCGCACCAACAACCATCGGTGACGACTGAACCACGACGGTAGGGGTTTTCAAACCTTTCGAGGTTTGTTTCTCCTCGGTCCAACAATGGCAAGTGGTGAAATGGGTATAGATCAATTGGAAATTGAATAAGGTTTAATTTGGCTACTTGCTTGATGAAAATGGAGGCCAGAATAAGGAAAATCACCGGCGAGTATGGGTTTGGGCTACAGTGGCAGTTTAGAGAAAAGGTGGGTACTATTTAGGCTATTTTCTTGAATTTTTCTTATTGCAAATGCGTCTAGTCAGCAGACATAGGGTATATAAAACCAAGTTTTTAAGGTTTTCAATTAAGTCCTTTTCCCCAAATAAATTTTATCCTTAACTCGGTTTTTGCCCAAATTTTTACGACAAGTTCAGGAACATATTTAACGCATGAAATCAAAATTTTAGCTTAATCGGACATCCGTAACTACCATTTTGAATTTTCAAACATTAAAACTTAAGAAATTAAATTCTCGAATTAAAATTAATTAAACCGGGAAAATTGATGGTATTACAATACAGTTCAGTACAGTTCTCAGTTTTGGTATTTAAAAATCTCCAGAACCATACCGATTAAAGTTAACTGTATAGTTCAGTTTAGTTTTAATTAAAAAGTCAATAGTACACTTCGATTTTAGATCTTTTTATCTGGTTTTTCAGTTCAGTTCAGGAAAAACCAAACACCGTGCCCAGCCTTAAAAAAACCTCAATGAATGAAAAAATGATAAAGTTAGAAGAATTTTTGTCCAAGTCTATGACCATTTATAGTTCCCAATCGATGTTAACGTACTCCACAGTCCACACATCATTCTCATTTAATGTTAACCTACTCCATGCATCTCTTTCAACTCACTACTAAAAATATCTTGGTTGAAAAAACTAATGTCCTATTTTTTTCTGTTAAACATATTTAAAGGTCCATGTACTTTTATTTTTTTGACATTTACTCTCAGTACTTTTATTTTTTTACATTTAGTCCTTGTAAGTAACGGCATAGTTACAGAAGGATTAAATGTCAAAAAAAAGTACATGGACTTAATGTAAAAAAAATATAAGAACTCAACGTAAAAAAAAAGTATAAAGATACAAATACATTTTACAAGAAGACAGTACTAAATAAATAATAAAGTTTTTAAAAGTAAATTTTTTTAATTTTACACTGCATAATTTAAAGTAAAAAAAATTAATACATTTATATAATTTTATAAAATTTATTATATTCTTGTTGCGACTTGTCATTAGCATAATTATTTAAAAACTTATAGAAATAGATATAGAATATTTTTTATATAAATATGTATTTAGTGCACCTCCAATAGTTAACACAATTTCAGTGTTAATTTTACACTAAAATAGAGTTGTTATAGTGTTTTTACTCCAACAATATACTCTCATTTTATACACTAAAAAGAATATTTTCTTTAAAGAATCTTTTTTTTAACTTATATTCTTTTTAATATTATAGTTGTTTAATAAAATAAACTTAACTTAATGGTTTTTCATACGAATTGCATCCAAAAACCAAAATGATTTAATTATTTCAAAATATTTTTATTAACTTAAAATAAATTACTAACTATTTTTTTATTAAAAAAAAACTACTAAGTGATTTAAAAAAACTACCAATTGTTTATTGGATCATTACAATTTTTTATCTATATAATAGTTTAAATTTGTTAATATGAAAAAATTAATTAAAATCAAGTGATTATAAGTTAACGATTTTTAATATGCATGTAAATTTTAAAATTATTTTTATAATTTAAGAATAAATTTTAAAATTATTTTTATAATTTAAGAATCAGAGATGGATTTTCCATCTTTAAATAAAACCAAGAAAGGTTGCTACAAATGACAAATTCTTTCTAGTTTCAAGGAGAGGTCTTAAGTTCTAGTCACAGCTCACATTTTGCCTTTTCAAGTCAAGGTATATCTTTGGTGAATTTCATGTCATCAACCTATGACATAATATATGTGTGGTGTCACATTCGGCTATGATGTGTATTACGTCAATCATAGTTGTTGACCTCTTTGGGCAATAAACTCCTATTTTAATGTTAATTAGAATCCTAAGTTAATATCCTTAACTTTTGATTTGTTTAAGACTGAATTTCAGCCTTTATAGCCTTTTTAATGGAACAATGATAGTTGTGGCAAGTTGTAATGATCGTGTGTACGTGTGTTTTGCAACGATCATTATGACCACACCAAACGATCGTTGTTGTTCAAGACCCTTGAAGCCAAAAGAAACAGCAAAGTACACGAATGAAATGCCCATGAAATGATCCCAGCAATGAACTAAAGAATGATCATTGCTGAACACACGAGATCGTGTGCATTCAAAATTCAAAATTATCAACGAACTCATGAAAAACACAAGGTTCATTTAAAGTCACCTACAACGATCGTTTGAATATTAACAACGATCATTGTGATTTGTCAAGAGCATTATATGCATGATTTTAAAAGGCAAAAAGCATAAAAAAAATGTTAATAAAGATCATGAGTAAAGTTGCAATGGTCTGAAGCTTAATAGAGGTTATAAAAACACTTCTCCAAGTCATCAATGAGGTAATTAACAACTTTCAAACATGGAATTACTTACAATTACCTTTGTCAATCAAAACCCTAAATTTTCTTTGTTATTTAATTATTATTTTTCATTGTTGAGCCTTGTGTGCTCTGTTTAAATTCCTTGTCAAGCTAGCTCTTAGGGAGTGAGGTTTAGAAATTAATTGTGAAAGGTTTAAGTGTTTACCTAGAATAAAATACTTTGGTTAGGTTTTTGGGTCAGCCTTGATAAAACTCAATGTATATTGTTTAGTGTGAGCTTAAAAACTTATATTTGGTAGATTTGATATAGTGGAAATCCCAATTGATATTTAGGGAGTGGACTTAGGGATTGAACTATATCTCGAAACACTATAAATCCTTGTGTTATGGTTTAATAAATTGATTTAATTTTTTTATTTTTCCATTAGGTATTCAATTTCTATTTATTAACCAATTCACCCACCTCTTGGTTACTGTAGGGATTTCAATTGGTATCAGAGCTTGGAGCTTGAAGAATTAATCCTTAAGTGGTTAAGCTAGATCAAATGGCACAAGAGGCAAGCATAAGCAACCTCAGACCCTTCCTTGATGGCACCGATTACTCACTTTGGAATCATAAAATGGAATTCTATCTTGATAGTGAATCCATAAACTTGTGAGATGTTATTCTTGATGGTTGGTCACCTCATATGATAAAGGAAAGAGAGAAAGAATTGTTGGTAACAAGAAAAGATTGGTCCAAAGAGCAAAGGGAAGCCAATGCAAAGAACCAAAAAGCTACACCATTCTTCTTAGCTCTCTCTCAAGGGAAGAATGTAGTAGAGTCCAATGATATAATAGTGCTAAAGATGTTTAGGAGACTCTACAAAACTACTAGGAAGGCACCTCTCAAGTTTGACAACAAAAATGTCAAATGCTCATCTATAAGTATGAGACATTCAAATGCAAGCCAAATGAAAGAGTGGTAGAGATGAAAAATAGAATCATGGATATCATCACCAACCTCAAGAAGTTTGGGAAAATCTACTCCTAAACCGACATCAACCACAAGATTCTAATAGCTCTTCCAAAGAAGCTTTAGGAGTCAAAGGTGACATCAATTAAGGAAGCAAATGATCTCTCAACATTGGCACATGATGAATTTATAAGAAAACTTTTAACCTATAAGATGGAAAATGATGAGGATGAAAAGGAAGACAAAAAGAACTCAATTGCCTTCAATGCACAACAAGAAGAAAAATCCTCTCATCAAAAGGAAAGCAATTATCATCATCATCGACATCAAGAGGAGACTAGTGAAAGTGAAAGTCTACAAGAAGATAGTGATGTAGAGAAGTTGAATAAAGAATATGCTCTCTTGATAAAGAAGTCTGATCACATTGTAAAGAAAAGTGGTAGAGCCAACTTCAAAAAATTCTTGAAGAATAAGAGCAAACTCACATGCTATGAATGTGGGAAAAGTGGACATGTGAAGAATGAATGCTATAAGCTCAAGAGGGAAGGTTCTTCATTAAAGAAGCCTAAGGAGAAAATAGAGCAAAAAGAACAAAGAGATAGGCACCGGGGATATAAAGCACAATAGGATGGAGTAGATATCAACTCCGATTCAAACAAAAGCGAGAAGGCTAATCTTTGTCTTTTGGCATTCAAGGATTCTTCACATAAGGTAATTTATCAATTCTCTCATCCTAGTGATTATGATGATGATGATGAATCTGATAAGTTTGATGTGATTGAGGCTTTAAATAATAAGTTCAATTTATTTTTTACAAAAATGAAAGTTTACAAAGAAAAATGCACTAATCATGAAAAAGAAATGGAGGAGCTTAAGATGTTAGAAAATTTTCTTAAATCATCTAATGATGATCTTAAGAGGACATGACAAGGTAATCTTATAGCTCTATCTTCAATGGGAACTCTTGAAAAAGAGAATGAATCTTTGAAGAAGGACCTTGAGAATGTCAATAGCACTAGTTCAAAATTTCACAAAGGAAAGGGAGATTTAGACAATTTATTAATGTCTTAAAGATCCTCTTCCATAAAATATGGACTTGGCTATGAGGTTGCATCTACCGCATCATCCAAACCCATTGCTTTTGTGAAATCCTAAACCATTCAAACCTCATCCTTGGATGCTCCAAAAGTTGAGTCTAAAGCTTCAAAGACCTCAACTAATGGAAAGCTTAATCACACTCATCAAAATGAGCTAAAGAAACTTGAGATGAGTAAACCCAAGGCAAAGATCAAACCTAAGCCTAAGGTAAATTCAAAAGGTGCTTAGCCTAAAAGCAACCCAAAGAAACCAAAGTCTAAGATTACATCAAAACATAAGGTTCAATTTCATGGCTCTTTTAAAGGCAAGCCAACATTCCACAATAATAAATTTATAAAAGCTCAATGTTTTTATTGTATGGAACATGGACATATAAACATACATTGTCATGTGAGGATGGTCCAATTGAAGCTCATTCCAAAGGACTAACACGAAGCTAACCCCCAAGGACCCAAGTATCTTTGGGTACCTAAATCTTTGTTTGATACATGTTCTTAGGCGTGCTTGAAGTCACTAGGCTAAACAACAAGTGGTATATGGATAGTGGATGTTCGAGACATATAACAAGTGATCCCAATCTCTTCCTAAGTTTGGAAAAGAAAATGGGAGGAGATGTGATTTTGGTGATAATGCAAAAGAAAAGGTAATTGGCATTGGAAAGATAGGTAGTCTTAACTCATCTTGTATTCATGATGTTTTGCTTGTAAGTGGTTTGAAACGTGATCTCTTAACTGTTAGTCAATTATGTGATAAAGGCTACAAAGTATCTTTTGACTCTAAATCTTATGTAGTATCAAAACTAATGGATAATAACACAATTTTCAAGGGAGAAACAGTTAGCAATGTTTATATAATTGACTTGGAGAATCTAGCCAACCAATAAGTTAAGTGTCTTGTCTCTATAAGCAATGAGTTTTGGTTATGGCAGAGGAGATTTGGACATGCTAGCATGGATCTCTTAGGAGAATTATGTAAAGATGATCTAGTCGTTGGTCTTCCCAAGATTAAATTCTCCAAGGATAAAGTTTGTGGACCTTGTCAAATGGGAAAACAAATAAAATCCTCTTTTGCACTTAAGAACAAGATTAGTATTAGTAGATCTCTTGAATTATTGCATCTTGATTTGTTTGGACCTACTAGGAATGCTAGTCTTAGTGGCATATTTTATGCATTTGTTATTGTTGATGATTACTCTAGATTCACTTGGGTATGTTTCTTAGCTCATAAAGATTATGCTTTCATGCTTTTAAAAATCTAGCAAAACGAGTTCAAAATGGCAAAGTTTTTGCATATATACCATTAGAAGTGATCATGGTAGAGAGTCTGAAAAATGAAAGCTTTAAAGATTTTTGGAACAATTTTGGTATTTTACATCAATTTTCTGCTCCTAGAACTCCTCAACAAAATGGGGTAGTTGAAAGAAAAAGTCGTAAATTGGTTAAGATGGTTCAAACTATGCTTAAAGAGTATGATTTACCTTCATACTTTTGAGCCAAAGCCATTGTAGACACCTAATTTTTGGATGCAGGTAGGATGGGAGTGCTGGAAGCCCAGATGATGATTTGAGAGTAATTCTGTTACTTAGGGTTCACTGTTTGAATGCCAAAGAACTTCTGAAGAATGTTTTCTAAAGGTTTTGAATTTTTTTTGAACTGATTTTTAAGTTTTGATTGTTCTTAAAATTGTTTTGATTTGATTTTAAAGTGGTTTTAATCCTAGAATGAGTTTTGAGCCAACTTATGATGTTCTAGATCTTGATTCAGAGTTCAGACTGCGATTTAATGAGATTCAGAGCTTAGAAACAGGCTAGAATATCACGAAACGAGCCGGATAGGGCTAGAATTGGGCCTGCTCCTCAAGATAGGGTCGTGCACCTCTAGTTAGAGGAGTGCGACTCAACCTAGGCCCATGTGGTTTAAGCTTGAGGCGCATGGCCCAAGCTTGAGGCGTGCTCCTCTAGGTCTGGTCTAGACGAAGAACAGCAAGCCCAAAGTTAGTTTTGAAGCCCAAAACCCATTTTAATCTAACTTGCCCACCACTCCAAGGAATCCTTAATCAGACTTCAACCTTCCTAAAATGTATTAAATCAAATCAAATCACATTAAAATAAATCTCCTTAATCAAAGCTTGTTACCTTATTTTATCTCACCCTACACCTATAAAAGGAGCTCTTGTTTTCACTTCACAATTACCTCTTCTCAACCAATAACAAATGTTAGAACGACATCCTCTCCTCCCCTCTAGCTCGCCTATCTTCTTTAGAGCTCATTCTCTAAAGGATTTAGAGGTTAGATCTTTAAAAAACACTAGAAATTCAATTCTAGTTGTTCTTAGAAGATCTAACTGGCTCTCTTATAAGGTTTTTAAAGGTAGTCTAACAAATTTCTGATGAAGTTCTAAGGCATTCAATGATATGGTGAGTCTAAATGCCAAATCTGATGGGATAAGCTCCCAGAAATCATGCATACACGATGATCATAAGCTTTTTTAAATCTTTGTTATTGTTTATTCATTAGTATTCATATGTTGTTCTTAGTTGTTCTTATTATTTTAATATTGTTAACTTGTTTTAATTCTTGTTTTGCATGTTTATGAATGTTATAACCATTTATAGGAGGATGAATCATTTATATGAAGATCTAAACTCAAAAGAAACTCGAAGAACCTTAAGAACGCGTTCATCATCCTTAGATTAGGATTTTCATTATTTTTAAGATGTAATCTCTTGTTGTAATCTGTTCTAGACATCTTGTTCGTATTTAGATCCGTTTTGAATAAAATTTTCAAGTTTAATTAAGTTCAAGAACTGTTCATCACATTCTGGGTACCAGTTCAGAATTTAATTTTGACACCATTTGTACCGGTAACTTGGCGGGCCCAACATGTGGACCCTAGTTGTGGACCCACAGGTGGACCCCATGCACACTGTTAAGTTTTGTACTGTAGCACATATTGTTCATTTATACTGTAGTACATGTACTGTTCATTTATATGGTACTATTCACAGTACTGTAGAGTACTATTCATGATACTATTCATTTTACTGGATATGTAGTTAGACTCAATTTTCGTGCTGATTTCACTTATGCAATTGAAATCTACAAATTATTTCATGGTAATCTTTAAAAGCCTTTTTATATAATTTTAGCGGTGTTTTTAAATAATAACTGTGTCCCAAAAAAATAGTAAAAATTATGTAGAACATTAATTTGTATAGATAAAGAGCATCAAAATTGAAGGGATGGAATATAATCGCTAGTCAGGTGAGGAAATAAGTTATTTTTTTTTATGTGCGTAAGGGTACCCCGGTTGTACTCATGGATTATTGAGTTTGCATGCTAATTATTACTATGTATTTATTGCGTGATTTATATATATATATATATATATATATATAGGTGAACTTAATTATTTTGACATATTAAGTACGTATGTAACATGTAAAAAGATGAGCGTGTTAAGTAGGAATTTCTAATCTTACTTGTGTGTTTAATTACATGTCTTTTTACTTGTATTGAATTTGAAAAATGTGCATTTTCATGTTGGTTGGTTAATTGATAAAGTGTTTAATTGTTGAATTGGCGAGTTAAGTCAAGTTGAGTTGTTGTTGATATTGATTATGTTTGAAATGGGCATGGATTGACTCGGGGAAAAAAAGGTTTGTGTGTTTCGGGTAAGCTGAGCTAGTGGGATAGCTGCCTATTTGAGGGATGGCGAGACTGAGCTGGTGGGATAGTCTTATCGATGGCCACTTATTTACATATGTGAAAGAATAAGAAAATGATTTGGTGAGGATGAATCATCCACCTAGTCTTGTGATTGAGTTTGTGTATTTTTATGTGTAATTTGTTGAATTATGATTATGGTGCGATATTGATTAAATTGAGATTTTATGAATTGGTTGTGATGGTGTTGTGCCTCACATATATGTAAAATTTATGAGAAAGGTGGCTGTGTACAATATAAATAAAGAAAATATTACTTTTCTTATAAGAGAAAGGTGGCTGTGTACTATATATATAAAGAAAATATTATGTTTCTCATAAGTAAAAAGTGGTTGTGCACGAATATATTACATTTTACCTTTTCTCATAAGTGAAAGGTGGCTGTGTGCAAATATATTACCTTTCTCATAAATAGATCATTTATGTGTGGTTTTTAATGATAAGATTTTGATAATGTGGTATTGTTGAAATTGTGAATCTCTGAATTGGTAATAAGTTAAAAGAATTGAGATAATCATGTATAATATTACAGTTTTTATGCCAATGTGTGTTATTGATATTGTACTTATTTGTGATGATGATAATGTGATCATTTTACTGTGCTATGAATATTGCGAGTGTCACATTTGATATATCCTTTATAACATGATATTTATAATGTGACATGATTATCAAGATGATGCAGTATGATATTAGATGATTTAAATAAAAATGACGGGTGTAATAAAGATTAGTATTGGATAATTTTATGTGATACAAATTATGCTAGTGAACGAGGAAATATTAGAAAAAGACTTCAAATATTAAGTTATTTATAATCATATATACATGCTTATTTTCTAACGTAGCATCAAGCTCATTATTTTCCTCAATAATACAGTGTTGTAAGAAAATCAAATAGGAAGAGAAGGCTAATTTAGTAGAGCTCCATGTGGCTAAACTCCAGCAAACTTAGAGAAAAGTATTTTTGTTATTATTAATATTATTTTAAATTTTATTTATCTAAGAGTAATAATAAATTAAATTTTATTATATATTTTTATGACAATTTATTACATGATAACTTAAATATTTTTAGTGAGTAAATACTAAGTATATATATAAAAATGATTTAAAAAGGTGAGATATTACATTTTTTGTATCGGAGCCTAGGATTGATTAGGACTCTAACACATGGAGCAATAGGATTTTGGGTGGAGGTTTATGCTTGGATTTGTTAAGTTAAGAATTGGAAAGTTTATGGTTAAAATGTTATCAAAGTACATAGAATAAAGAAAATACCCAGTTGAAGTTAATGTGTGTGCAACATGCATAGTAATTAGGGCTTAAATATGTCAAGTTTTAGGGAGTTTTCACCCATTTATTAAGTATATATCATGCATTTTCCCCTTATTTGCACCATTCAAACATTTATGTATTCATTTCATATATATTGAGTTTTATTGGTAATTTATGCTTGATTTGGTGTAAATTTCATGTAGGTGTGGATTTTGGATGATTTGGAGCTTTTGAGCAAAAGATGGAGAATTGAGCACCAAAAGGCTAGAAAGCGATCCCGCGGATCGGTCGATTTTGGAGGGCTGGAACGAGCAAAGTACAAAGAGTTTTAAAGCAAAAATCTGTAGACATCTAGCATCATCTATTTATTACAAAATGCAACAAGAATCAGAGCATTTGGAGCTAGGATGAGAGAGCTACAAGTGAAAGTCCGGGAAGCACTCCGAAAGCTGCCTCAACCGTAGTAGTAAAATATCAAGGGCATTTTGGGCATTAAAAAAGTGGAATCAGTCCAAAATT
>CANYLF013543037.1:0-16508 GCA_948193215.1 Bocquillonia castaneifolia
AGAAACAGCATCTGGCTTTGCTTTTAAAATGTCATTATAAGCAGCAATGTCATCAGTGTTAAAAGAGCATGCTATAGAAACTGAGTTATGAGGGGAACCCAGAGCTGATTTATTCTTGATGATTCTTGACTTCTTCTTACCCGATCTCTTTGTATTTATATAACTGACCATCTCATTTCCATTAACTGCAAGAGGGTCATCTAAAATATTAGTGGCATTAAGAATCGGAGGAGTTCCTGGAGCTGATTCTTTTTCATGAGCAGGAATAGAAATCGAAGCTTCCAACTCCTGTGATGAAAAAGTGTTAAAAGGTAACCCAACAACTGAAGGAGAGGTATCTTTCCCATCATTGCTTACTAAAGTCTTCCCATCCTGACTGTCCCCGTCTTCAACATCACGACTAACCACTGAAAGAATGTCTTCGTTATCCAAAAATGTTATTGGCAGGTTAGTTTCATAAGCGTGGATGATGAAAGAATCTTTCCCAACATTGATCTTGTAACGGCCTTGTATTGGACTCCCAGAGATAGAAAGGCAACAAGATACAATATCCAATCTATCTCTGGCAAAAAATTCAGAATTGATAGAAACAACAATTCCAAATTTTGAAGCTATTAAATGAATTAAATCTTCATTCCAGAATTGCAAGGGAACACCAAATAATTCCACCCAAGTCAGTTGTTCCTTTGGAATGAAGGAAGCATCTAAGGGTAAGACTTCACGCAGAAGATCATTCAGATGGCACCATTCATCATTAATAAAAGAGGACAGTTCTTTTCGAGAATCAAAAGTAGTTAGTAGACGATTACCACCTAAAAAGGATAAACATATATTTTTGAACCCACGCTCTTCGAAACTGATTCTGAAGGTCAGAAGGTTTCGGATATTGCGAAGAACCAAAATACAAGACAAAGAGATCCAAGAAGGGGGATTAAAAGATTTCTTAAAAGAAATCTCTGGGATTTTTGACGACTTCATGGATGTTGTAACAACATTAGCGTATGATCTCTTGTCCCTATATGTCGGATGCTTTGCAGGAAATGAAATTGGAGGCTTCCTGGAGTGATTAGTGACAGCAACATTACCACTTATTAGAGGAGTAAAAGAGTGAACAGGATTCTTCTTGACAGGATATCGAGAAGGGAAAGCCCGAAGCTCATAAGAGCCCAATGAAATCTAGTTAATTTTATAAATTGAATTCATGACACTCAGATCTTGATGAATCTTCAAAAATCCAAAGCATAGGTTCTTCATGTTTCTCTTGCTTGCTAAGGTCACAGTACCAAGAACTTCATATTGGACAAAAATCTTCTGAAGGCTGTGGGATGTCCAACCTTCAGGGTAACCCTCAAAGTAGATGGTTGAGGATTCAGTAGGTGAAGGTTGGGGTGTGATTGAAGGTGTTTAGTGGTGGTTCAGGTGGTGGGTAGAGGGCAATCGGCAAAGGGTTGGGTTAGGGTTAGGGTTAGGGTTTACCATGGGAGAGGGTATGTATTGTTAAACAAAATAATCGACTATTATGTCCATTTCAATTATTTCCATTAAAAAAAATGCCACTTTAAGAAAAGGAGTGTGGATTTTTACACTCCCAATTTTTATAAAATGCACTCTAATTTTTAATCAATTGAATTATATACCCTAAATATTAATTCTTTTTGTTATTCTTATAACCAAAATTGCAACTACCATAAAAAAAATTTTCAACTTTTTTACGTATAACTTGAATCCTGCTATCTTTTTAAAATTATTTCTTTTCAGCACAAGAATTATATCTGCACACACATAAAAAAAAATTCTTCATAATTAACTCAGTTCACTTTTTTATTATTAAAAAAGTATTATAATATATCACAAAATAAAATAAGATTAAAATATTGAAATTACTTCAAAATAGATTTTTGTTTTTTTAAGAATCGATGGATATTTATTTATGAAACCGATATGTAATTTTATAAGAAATATTTGTTTATATTTTTCCATCCCTTAAGTAAATAAATTTCACTTTTATATGTATTTTTTTTTGCTAAGCAAACCAAAAAAGAAATATTATTTCTTTTCTAACAAAAGAAAACATCCAAGTCACAGGGAATAACCCTGAAATTACAACTTATAAATCCTTTAACTTCTCCAGTAGCCTATTTACATTTTCACTTTTAGTCATATTCTGGAACCTGTACATAATCATATTGCAGATAGTTCTAACAATTCTATCAGAGTTGGGTACTTCCTAATTAAATACGCATTTGTTTCTTACCTGCCAAATATAGTAGACTGTAACAGATAGTGGGAACTTCCTCAGTTGGACTTGTTGGCTCTTCCCTTTTACTCTATTCTTGTACCAATGCAATAATGATTGCCAATTCAATATACGTGCAGGTATGCACCCTACCGCTGTAAATTTAGCCTAGACCTGCCTACTGATTCCACAAGCAAACATACAGTGGCCTATTGTTTCTTTCCCAGCATTACAAATAGCACATGCATCAGTTTGTATATAATTCCAAGCATGAAGTTTGTCTCTGGTTCGAAGCTTATTCCTAATGGTTAGCCACAACACAAAGCTGCATCTAAGAATGTTATTCTTAAACCAAACTATATGAGCCCAAACTTTAGGAGCCATATGTTTAAGATTCTACCAAGCATCTTTTATGGAGAAAGAATTCTTACCTTTCCATGATATCTTGTCCTCATGGTCAGTCAGGTTGAAAGTTTTAACTTTGTTCCATAACTGAGAAAGATGTTGATTCTGACTTGCAGGTAGCCTCCATCTATTTTCCCTCTAAACATCAGCAACCTTTAGAGTAGGTGAAATACCTAAATCACTATGGTCGAAGCTGGATAATTTATCAAATAAAAAATATCCATTGTACCAGGGGTCATAAAAGAAAGAGAATAACTGACCATTACCCAACCTGTAGTGGAAATACTCTTTTATTATTGGTCCACTTTTATATTTATATTAAGTCATAATAAAAGAAAAACAATTTAGTTTATTATTAGGTGAAAAAAATAAAGGAAAGTCCCCGCAGGCTTAGCCTAGTGGTTGGGACACGTGTATTGAACCTGGGAGTCACAGGTTCAAATCCCCTCCCCTTAGAAGAAAAACAATTTCACTTTCATATTTGATGTGCTTATGATTGTTGCGTTTTTGTCACGACCTAAACCCGGGATACGTGACCGGCGCTAGGGAACAGGAAAGTTATTAGCTACCGAAACCCATAGCAAGCCTAACCTGCCAAGCTTATCCATAAACATACATAACATGCCAAAATTATATATTCTAGTTTGAAAGAAATATATGAATCAAATTGATAAACACATGCATAAACACATCTAAACCATAACTATAATATCCAGATATATAAATATATCACAAAGCCAGCATAACGAGCTGAGCCTCTCAGGGCTAAACAAATCCACAATATACTCACATCCTACTTACAGATAGATTGGCCACTTACAATGGTAATAAACATCATGATAACATACAGTACATATAACTGACATAATAACATCATCATCATCCTAACATAAAGGCTACTACTGCAACGCTAAAGTTATAACAAGAATTCATACATATAATCAAAACATACATAATAATGCTGGAGAAGAATAAGACCGGCGAAGAGTAAGGGAAGAGGTCTGAGATGAAGAATCCTGAAAAATAAGGTTGAGGAGAGTTAGACCTCACTGAGTGAATCAATATCGCATCTATAAAAGTGCAACCTAAGGCGCGTTCACACACACACACACACACAAAAGCAACCAAACGATTGAATCAAATAATTCACAAAAAAGGGGAGGATTCAACTGGAACACCTAGTAACATTCTAACTCTTAAATAGTCATCTAGTTCTCTTAATCTAAAAGAGTCACTTAATCCAAATAGTAATACTTCTGGTGACCGAGATACCCCTCATGATCCACCCTAGAAAGTATTACTCGATGTCTTTGGCGACAGAGACACCCCTCACCGATCCACCCCAACCACGTACCATACAAACCTGTATACTATACCTGACTCTTGCGTGCACACAGCCTAATGACGCCCACCAGGTAGCTTGACTCGTGATCATCCTCTCTCCAGAACACATCACAACACAGTATCACCATAGATACACACATTCATCATACATGCACTATACTTATAATATTTATACATAAATATAAAAATATTTATACATAAATATATATATAAATAAATAAACATAACATGAAGTGAATGAATATATGTCTACTATATGTAAATGCGTATGCTATGCTTAATAAATAGATTATAATGCTATAGAATGCATCATTCTACGAGCAAATTATAAATACGATATTAACTCACAGGACGAATGCGCGACTCTGTACGCTCCTGACATGCATGGCCCTCCTCGACCTCTGAAACTCTCTATAGAATAACAATAATAATAGAATTTAGAATGACATTACCAATATCCTATTTCCTAATGAATTCTAGATTTCTATTCAAAGATCTCAATAATCTATTCTATCCCTTTTAACATAACGAATTCTATTCTTATACCGTCTAATCCATATATCACATTTTATGAGGAAATCCCACCGAAATTCAACAACACCTCCTTTGTAAATTGGATATCTCTCTACCGTAGTGGAGCCCATTCTTACAAGCAAACACACTTCTATAATCGCAATCACATACCGAGCCTACTATGAATACCCGAATTTATCATCACAGCAGCAATATCAATTTATATATATAATATCTTATATTCAACTCATCACACAATTTTATCAATTAAATTATACTTATTCAATGTCCATCAATTTCCATCAACGTCCTTAATTCAATCATTACTAACTTGGTTTATTGTCCGAATCTCCAATTATTCATATCGATTATATAACTTAACCATTTAAATTCCAATTTGAGTTTATTATAACTAATTTAACATGCTTAATTATAACATATTTGAAGTCTGAACATATCAATTAAACTCCTAACATGCATTTCTAGGATTTATATACACCGTATTTTATCTTTTAATTTAAAAACTGCAACTATTCTCACTATCATTTCTTCACGAAAGTTTTTCGAAATAATTTATAGTAGTTTTTTAAAATATTTTTTGGGGTCACCGGAGTGGGGCCTACAGCCACTACAGGTGGTGGCACGTGGGACCCACGCTCCACCATCTGTGGTAGCCATTTGGACACCCAAAGCTCTAGAAAGGTGCGGAACTCACCCAGGAGCACTTACTCGCTGCTCACACACCTCTAGGCCTAACCAAACATGCAGATCATGGATTGGAAATCATCAGACCCAATCACACAGACAAGCTTCATTTTCTGGCCTACGATGGCCATTTCTGTCATGACTGGCTTCGATCAGCCTCTACTCATACCGAAGAAGACGATTCCAGCATCAATCGACACCAATAGTGGCCAGAACCTTCGATCCCGTGATCGCAGTCCTTCATCCTTCTTCCCAAGCTTCTTCTGTCGTCGATTGGCCACCAAACTCCCAATTTCTGGTGTCAACAAATAGGTAATGTCGAGCTTGTCATTTTGACAATAAGCTCATCGACAACGGTGGTCTGAGCATGGTGTTATCGTCAGACAAGAGGGAGGGTGAACAATGGTAATTTTACAGAGATCAGGGTACTGTTTAGGCTATTAAATTTTGAAATTTTGGTGAAACTAGGCCCTTGGACAGCAGCTGGCCATATGTTTAGCCAAAGTTTTGAATTTTCAGTTTAGCCCAATATGATAATTACTTGACAATTCAAACTCGGTTTGGTCTCAAATTTACACCACGAACTCGTATATTTACTTAACATATTCAACTAGAAAATTATCTTAAAATAACCTCCCAAACTACCCTTTTTAATTTTTAAAGAATTAAAACCGATTAATTTAAATTCTGAGTTAAAATTATTAAATCTGAAAATTGCGCGGGTATTACAGTTTTACTTGATGAACTAGAGTCTAGTTCGATTTCTTATGTTAATCACTCTGTGGATACTGGTGCTAACAAGCTAGCTCGAGCTTCAATTTCTATGTCAGATGCGTCAGATTGGTGGTCTCAACTACCTTCATGTATTGCTGATATTTTTAATTAATGAATTTCCAGGTTTTCTAAAAAAAAAAGTCATAATTTCACACAATACTTCTTAATTTAAGATATTAAAAAGGACTTTTTCGCTTTCTTTCTTCTTTTTCTATACTTTAACAAATTTTTTAATTAGTAAAAAAATTTGTGTTTAAAAAAATTAATTCCCCAACTTAGGATAGAAGTAAACTACTATTATTCATATTATTACTATATTATTGTTATCATTATTGAAATTAAATTTTATCTCACAATTAAATTTCATAAAATATTTTAAAAATAACAATTTGAAATAGTAACTAAATTTAATATAATATTAATGATTCATATGGTAAATTATTATTATTATTATTATTATTATTATTTCTATTAATATATTTTTAATTAAAATAGTAAACATTAAGTTTATAATAATAATAATAATATTTTTATTATTATATCAATAATAATAATTATTATTTTTAATACAACTAGTAGCAAAGCAATTATTATTTTTAATACAACTAGTAGCAAAGCATTAATAACTACTATTATTATTACAACAACGAGTACAACTAAGATAGTTAACGTTATGTCTCTCTAGGCACAGCCTACTGGTAGAGACGTAGTGAACATGGGATATCCAGGTTCGAATCTCCCTTCCCCAATTATCAAAAAGAAAAGATAGTTAACATTACACCTACTAGTGCTACTACTATTACAACTGCTATAAAGATGACTAATACTACTACTATTTTTACTAATAATATCATTAATGATCATTAGAATATTTAAATTTGATATAATACTAATAATTAAAAAAAGTTAATAATAATAATAATTATTATTATTCTTTCTGCTAGTAGTAATAGTTGTTGCTATTATTATTATTATTATTATTATTATTATTATTATTATTATTATTATTATTATTATTATTATTATTATAACGAGTATGACTAAGATAGTTAACGTTACAAGTGTTGGTATTGCTACTACTATGATTGCTATGAAAATGACTAATATTACTACTAGTATTACTAATAACATTATTATTAATGATTAGCAAAGGTTGATATAGATGTCAAAATACCTTCTAATCAAGGATAGAGGTCTCAAGTTCGAGCCTCATCTTCGCTGGGAAAGGATAAGAGGGCTCTTAAGAGCTTTAAAATCCCCACTCAAAAAAAAGGAGCTTGAAAAGCTAGATGCTAACTTCCTCACAGTGGATCAATATGGGCCCAAAGAGTCTAGGATACCACTGAGGCAATTACCTATCAAAATAATAATATTATTAATGATAATTAGAATAATTAAATTTAATATAATATTAATAATTAAAATAGTAGTATTATTACAACAATGAGTATGACTAATATAGCTAATGTTACAATTTACAAATACCAATGTTGTTGTTGTTGTCGCTACTGCAATAAAGATGACTAAAACTATTACAGTAGAACCTCCATATATGAATACTCTATAAAGTAATAAACTCTACATAAGATAAAATATCTTGGTCCCAAATTGGACCAATTGTAAATAGGAATAACTCCGTATTTTAATGAGTTATAAAATTTTCAAGTCCCATTTTGATAAAAAGTACCCACAAACGTTTTAATCTTCGAGATTGAACTAGATTTTCACGATCTAAGAGCCCAAATATGTGATTTAACCAACTCTTTTGGTTATGTATCTATGTTTAGATGATAAAAATCAATACTTTAAAAAGTATTTTATGTTCTTCAAGAGGGAAAGAGAAGAAGAACAATCGAAGGAGAATAGAGAGGAAGTAGGAATAGAGAGAATAATGTGAAAACGAATTTCACGTGCATCTACTTTTTTTGCTTCCATCTTTTTCAGCTTCTACTGCCCAATTAATGATATTCTTATTTATATTGACTTCAGACTCACAAGTCTACTCATATCCAAACTTCTAGAAGATAGGAATTGAATTGTTAGTCAATAACTCTCAACCAATGATTTAATGCATAATTAAATTCTATTAACTAATATTTATCACTTATATATATATATATATTAATTAGCTAATATTTATTACTAAGATAAATATATAATATCATTAATTATCTAATATTTATCACCAAGATAAATATCATTAATTATTTCTTGACAGGAACTTATTCCTTGGGCTTGTCAGGAAACAGGCCTTGACCCATCATGAGTGGACCAGGTCAACCCATTTAATTCCAACATCTCCCACTCGCACATGATAGAACTAATCCAATATTGTGCATCTTGGAAACTAATTCCATGTTATTTCTGTCATTGTTATGACCATAGTCATAATCCTTATCACTATCATCATTCTTCCATACGGGCAAATAAATCGTGCGACCATCATGCTCCAAGAATGTTGCTATCCACTGGTTAAAGATATATAGCTTCTCATTTATAGATCCTTATGCAATATAGATGCTTTACCTCCATCCCTAGATTACAGACGTTGCTTCTTTTACCTTTGATCTCAAACAACTTTCCTGTATTCACTATTATGAACTCATAATAGCCATGGCGGTGAATCACAGAAAACCAGAATATGACTATAGCTGGCAATGTTCCTCTTCTCCAATATTTTATCATATGACTTAACTCGCTTCTCTAGTCCATTCGATCATCCAAGCCCAATCTATCATGACTTTACAGAATCTTTTTAAGATTGGCAAACATCAGGCCATACTTCAAAAAATATGTTACGGGTACTAAGAGTAATGTCCAAAAGCATTACATAGTTCATGGAAGAGTCTCACACTAGGGAAAGTTTGAGATCACCTTAGATATAAGGAATTTCCCATCTCATGGTCATCTTTTACACACATGGTATGAAACATGTGTTATGGTGTTCTTTTACCTTTTATCTCAAGCAACTTTCCTATATTAACTATTACGAACTCATAATAGCCATTGCGGTGAATCACAGAAAACTAGAATGTGACTATAGCTGGCAATGTTCCCCTACTCCAATATTTTATCCATATGACTTGACTCGCTTCTCTAATCCGTTCATCAAAGCCCAATCTATCATACCTTTGTAGAATCTTTCTAAGATTGGCAAACATCAAGTCATACATCAATAAATATGTTACGGGTACTAAGAGTAATGTCCAAGAACACTATATAGTTCATGGAAGAGTCTCACACTAAAGAAATTTTGAGATCACCTTAGATATAAGGAATTTCCCATCTCATGGTTGTCTTTTATACACATGGTATGAAACATGTGCTATGGTGTTCTTTCCTTTCTTTTATAAAGGAGTGCATGTGTTAACAACGAGATATTGATAACATCATACATAAGAATCAACTTAAGAAATGTCATAACTTTTGTTATATTACGACATTTCTCCTAAGTACCTAACTTCAAGGGTTTCTTCAGCCTAAGAACAGAATTTCACTAGCTACTCATAGCTGGCTTAGATAAAATATTACCTATATTGCTCCCTTTACTGCAATAACTTGTTTTCATAAGATTTTTAATCTCGCACCTTAATAAGACTCATCTTATAATTTCTGCAAGACGGCATTGTATTATGAGCTAGTTCTTGGTGCAACTCATGATTATCACTGAAAACACTGCCTCATCCTAACTTTTGTCAACACATCAACAAAATTAGGGTAAACACCCATGTGAGTGGGCTACTTCTCTGTTCCACAAGCTCAAAAAATAACAGTAAATATTACACATAACATTCGCACTCATGTATTTTGAAATGAACTTAATCATGTTAACTCATTACATGATATACAAAGTACAACTCAATTATATTTGCACAAATAACAAGATTACACATAATAATTGTCTTTTCTCTCTCTCAAATAAACCAATGTGTCTGGAACTTCATAATGTGCAATTATGTACTTTCACGTTCATTTCATCTTATGCAACTTCAATATTGACTAGCTTAAACTCACTATAAGCTATCAAAAATAGACTATCATTCTTGATTGTCATTTGATGTATGACCTTTAAATAGTACCAAAGCTATTTAATAAACACTTCTTCATATAATTACTTCCTATGTACTTGAATAGAATTAGAACACTATTAGCTTACTATCTCAATAGAATAACTAATAACCAATTTTAAATATTATATATGTGAAGTCAATAACTCTTTGAACATACTTCCATGCTCAACACATTATTGTGTTTAGGAACATATTCTTTTCCAAGAGATTTACATTAGTTTCAAGTATATATGAGAATTCAAACTTTCATACTTAATCACTCGAGGTCCTTGTTGATATGAGTTTCTCACAAAATGAAACTACTTACTCAGGTGATCTCTTGAAAACTTCTTTCAAGTGTATACATATTTGTACTTATATCAATATAAAAAATCAGACTCATACAACTTTTGATATTGTTTACATCTCTCATGTCTTTTCTAGCTATTTACATATTATCAACATATGATAATAAAACAATAAATTTGCATTTGGAGCAAATAACAATCTTCAAATCTCATGTTTTACAAGATTGTTAAAGGCTATATATTGATCTTAATCAATCCACAAACTTCATGTTTATTGCCTTAATAAAACTCATAAGTTTTATATGTAGATTTAATATTTCATCAACATTTTCATATACATAAGCTCTAAATTCAAATTCATCATCATAACTAAAACCAACATTATAGATATACATTATACAATAAGAAATAAAACTTCTTAAAGTTAAATATTCATATTGTATATACCCTTAACAATGATCATGCCATTTGCTTGATCTAGAGAACTTACATTTTCTCAATAATTATTCAACTAATAAAATAATTATGCATCTCTTAAATAGATGATCATAATCAATCTATTAGATGTCATTTCCATCATTTTAATTCAATTGATTATGATAGAACCACCCATGGCTCATATCGTTTCATAGGTTAACTTGGATGTTTTTCCTCATTATAAAGTTTTAGGAAAAAACATATTTCATTTAAAAACTTCATATACCATTATGATAAACAAATTTTCATAATTCAGTATGCTCCCACTGGAACAAGGATTCATACTCCCACTCAACTTAGGCTTACGAACATTCAATTCTTATATGGAAAGAGTTAAACCATAGTTTTACTCATCCAAATTTCTCCCACTCAAATGGAGTGATTCTAATGTTCCTATCCTTATGGAGTATAACTTTGACCTATTTAGCCTAACGTCTTAGAAAACTTATTTTCCAAGAACTTGGCACATTGTGATTTAAAATCTATTACTAAACCATTTGCATGATTGTTCATGAATTTGTATCCACATGGTACATTATAATATCTCGCATAGACATTCAATTTCTTTTTGTATTCCTAATATTCCACATTAGTTCAATTTCATGAACATATGCCATGAAATCCAAAGATTTCAAAATGGTAATTGTCAACATAACGACAAATTTATAACTCTCTAGTAATGAATGTAATAGAAAAAATTAATGTATATAACAAGTTATATGCATCACATTTATTGAAAAAATTTAAATCACACTCATAATGAATTAACAACACTGGAAATAATTAAAATCTCAAGGTTTCTCCTAAACACATTCAATACTATTATTACAAAAGTTACAGTTAAAATCAATATTAACTTTAACATGTCAAGAACCAAGAAGGAATTCTTTAACTTATTATGTAGATATGGGTTAGGCTTATACAAATCTTAATTCGCATGTGTCTTTTCCTTTAATAAACTCATTTATTACTTCCTATAAAAGCACTTAATCTATGTGGTATGAATAATAGTTTAATGAAGATTCACATTCTTCATAAGGTCTTTTATACCGTTAATCATTCCACAATAATTACATTATGTTCTCTTACATGATGCTTTAAAACATTTCACTTATGATATGTTTATTCTTGACTGAACATATCTCATTATACTTTAACTTTTGTTCAACCCTCAAGTTTATTCATTGCATAATCCTAAAAAAGCCCTTATGCTTCATGTTAGAACTTATCGAGACAAACATGTTATGTATATATTAAGCATATTCATTTAGTATATATGTATATATATTACTTAGTAGCATTTATAATTATAAATATATCCATGTTGTTATTATATATGTATATGTGTATTTGTATTTGTTGCTACGAATTATAATTGTTGTGGTTACAGATAGAGGATGGTTGTGGAACGAGCTACATGGTGGGTGTCACCAGGTTGTGTGCACACATGAGTCAGGTACATTGATATGGTTTTAATACTGTAGACGGGGTTTGCTTGATGAGTCTCGGGCGTCGATCCTTATTATTATGATGGTGGCTTGCTCGATGAGTCTGGGGTGACCGTTATTGTTGTTAATTTCTGGGGCTTGCTTGATGAGTCTTGGGCGCCAAATGAATAATATTGGATCGAGTGCATCATGTGGAATAAGAGAGCTAAAGGGCTATAGGGGGGGATTAGAGAGTCTAGGGTTTCTACCTCGATCATCTTCTATTGTTTGAAATCTATTAATGAATCACAAGATTGTGTGTGTGTATACATAGTATTTGCATCTGTAAATCTGTGTGTGTGTGTGTGTGTGTGTGTTGTATGTCTGCCTATGATTTAGGTTGCATTATAAGTATGATATTAATTCACTCAGTGAAGTCTGACTCCCCTCAATTTATTTTTTTAGGATTCCTCAGTTCAGACCTCCACAGTTAAGTCACTCCATCGGACTTCTTCTTCTCCGAAACTTTTATGTATGTATCAATATCTGTATTTGGATGTATTTATTCTAGAGTTGTAGTAGTAGCCCTTTGCTTAGGATTGTGTTGTACTTGTTGTCAGTTTGGGATTATATTTATGTCTATTATTATTACTATTTCTATATAAGGATGTATTTGTATATGGATATTCTGGATGTGAGTAGCCTTTAAGGCTGGCTATGACAATGTTGTTATGCAGAGATGATATTTACGTGATGTATATCAAAAGGTTATTGTTAATTGTATGGTCTGGTTATTTTATTCGTGTTTTTTTAGGTTTTAGGCTAGCCATGGGTTCCGGTAGCATATAGCTTTCCCGTTCCCTAGCGTCGGTCACATACCATGGGCTTGGGTCATGACATTATCTCTTCAAAAAAAAGGCATATAGAGTTTTTTTAACCTCAATTTTAGATCAGTTATCAAATTTAGCCTCACCTTTAAATTGAATCAATGTGGTCTAGTATCTTTGCAACTTGTATCTATTTTAGCCAACTTTAAAATATCATGTGCCACAAATGCAAGAGCAATGTGCTCCAATTTACCAACTAGATAAAAGTGATACAATCTTAAAAAAATATGGCTAAAATTGATAATTTTTTTGAAAGTTGTGGCTAAAAAATACTGGACATATCATAAGTAGTACATGACATATCATCAATTATACATGACACATCACCAATGGTAGACATCATTTTCAAGTTGGCTAAAATTGATAGAACTTGCAAAGAGTTGGCTAAAAGTGATAGAACCTGCAAAGATAATGGACCAAATTGATACAATTTAAAAATGACACTAAATTTGATAATTGACCTAAAGTTAAGGCTAAACAAACTCTCTGTGCCAAAAAAAAAATAGTAAGTGGCAGAATAATTTACCAAAAAATTCCTCCATTTCAAATGGCGGAATAGCCTTTGTATACCATTTAAAATCATTGTTTGAACAAACATTACCTCTCACCTATTCCGCTATTTACAATGGCTGAATTGGTGAGGTCTCTTTTTTCAATCGTGGTTCATCTATTTCGCCACTTTGAATGGCGAAAATAGATGTATGCCATTCAAAGTTGTGGAAGTGTCTACCTAAACTGAAAAAGACTCCCTGTTTGGTATTTTTTTTCCACACCCCATTTTAAGAAATAAATTGGTAATTTACCCCTGACACATATATATATATCACATACTCAATCTTATATTTAATGCATATGTCAAATCTATGTCATGTATGCAATTCCTAATATGCATGTCTTACGCTATGACAATGATATCACTATATATAGTTTAGTTTAATACATTTTAAGAACTATATTTTATTAAAATTATAATAATATTTAATATCTCAAATTAAAAATTTCATTTTGATCACATATTAACGTATAAAAGATACTTCCAATCATGTGAAAAATTAAATTTTAGATGAAAATAAATTATTAAGTGTTGGCCTAATTGGGCAAATTAAATCTCTAATTTTGATATTGACATTTATCTAAGTCAATCCCTAATTCTAATACTTTAAAATAGAATTTTCCAGGAACATATTGGTTTATGTCCTCTACATGTGTTCCTGAAGTTGAGCTCCTGAAGTTGAGTTAGTTTATCTCTTGAAGATGAATTTCTGAAGTTGAGCTCCTGAAGCTGAAAAATTCTTTGAAGTCAAAATATTAATTAAGTAACAATGGCCCACATAATTTTTGCCGTTGTTTATTTTTTGACTTAAAGCAACCAAAGGAATATTCTTCTTATGTGAGCAGCGAATATTCCAACGGGGTCCATAAGAGGACTTTTATTCTCATTTCTTATAAGTTACAATGAAAAATATATTGTATTCAAAAATAACAATACAAATAAGAGAAACAGAGAGCTAAACTACGCAACAGAAAAAAGAGAAAACAGATCTCAGCAACGACTATTTTTATTCTCTCAAACGGTCTCATTTTATCAAGAGGATATAAAAGCTTTTGCAAACTTAAATTAAAAGGTAATCAATAACTGAAATAAATTTCTCTCACTTTTTTTTGAACCCTAATTTGAGTTTGAGCACAATATTTTCAATTTCCTTAAATTAATTGATTGTAGAGCCTCGTGAGCACTTTGAACCTTGTGTGCTCTTGTGAATTCCTTGTAAAGCTAGCTTGGATTGAGTGAGGTTTAGGAATTCTATTTGTGAAAGGTTTAAGTGTAATCCTAAGGTAAAACACTTGGGTTCAAGGGGTTTCTAGAGAGAGAAACACTTGGGTTAGGTTTTTGGGTTAGCATTTGTAAAACTCAATGTATATGGTTTAGTGTGAGCTGAAACACTTATATGGTTGATTGATATAGTGGAAATCCCAATTGCTTATTGGGGAATGGGCGTAGGGATTGGATTGTATCCCGAACCAATATAAATCCTTGTGTTGTGGTTTCCTTGATTTAATTTTTATTTTCCACTAGAGTTTTATTTTTTATTAATCAACCAATTCACCCCTCCCTCTTGGTTCTTAAAGGGATTTCAATTGGTATAAGAGCTTGGGGCCTGAGTTTAATTCCTTAGGTGGTCAAACTAGGTTCAATGGCACAAGAAGGGCAAATTAATGGGTTAAGACTTTGATGGCGCCGACTATCCCCTATGGAAGCACTAAATGGAGTTTTACTTGGATAGTGAATCCATTAATCTTTGGGAAGTGGTACTTGATGGTTGGACTCCTCCAATGAAGAAAGAAGAGGAGAAGGAGATTCTCATTCCTAGAAAGGAATGGACAAAAGAGCAAAAGGAAGCAAATGCGGAGAATCGAAAGGCCGTCTCCATTCTTCTTAGCTCTCTTGCTAGGGAAGAATGTTGTAGTGTAACACCACAACTCAAACTTAACAAAACCCTAGGTCGCGGGCTCGACCAGACAAGACCAACCAAGATCGCGGGTGCAATCGAAGAAACAGAAACCATATAAATTTGGAACTGAAATCGCGGGCGCGATTTCAGACACTCGTGGGGGCGATTTCGAACCCGAGAAAATCAAACTTATTGGACATAATCTCGCAGGCGCGACATTTAAAATCGCAGCCGTGACCTAAGAAACAGAGAGTTTGGGTTTACTGACTTTGAAATCGAGGGCGCGATTTCCTCAGTCGCGGGCGCGACTTTGAGGTCCGAGAAACTATGATTTTTAAGCTAAAACTTGGTCAAAACCCTCTAAAAAACCACATACCAATCACATAAAACTCACATACATTTTATATGCAAAATAAACTCATATATATATAGATGACAATATACCATTTTGCAATCAAATAGTTCATTACACATACTTTTCAATTACCAACTCAAAAACCAATTACATACATATATAGTTTGCAAACTAAATGCACAAAATGCTCTTTATCCACTGGCCAACCTGAACTTCTATTGCAATGCACGTGAACATCTATCTTCAACCTAAAAAATAATGCCAAGGGATGAGCTGGAAACTCAGTAAATAAATAACTACTAATACTTACCCCAATATATACATATATACACACTTATACATATATACACACTTATATATAACAAGACTCTTAAAGTCAATTATATAAACCGAATATATAACTATCAAACCATAATTTCATAACATCTCAATCCCGCTCAAACCTTTGCATCGATCTTTACAAGTTACCAAATTAATCAACAAATTCTCATTAGGTTCATTACTTCATTCGGCAGTTAACACTTTCATCACATCATTATCTCAACTTCCAACCAAAATCCTTATTTCACAACACA
>CANYLF013543718.1:0-14708 GCA_948193215.1 Bocquillonia castaneifolia
CAGAATTTGAATGGGAATAAACATACCTCCAAACAATTGCTTACAATCTTCAGAATTTGAATGGGAACAAACATACCTCCAAGCAATTGCTTATAACTTAAAAAGAAAAAAACCAGTTGTAAAAAGAAAAAAACCAGTTGGTAATCAGTCATTAATATAAAGATGAGAGAGGATGAAAGATAGAGAAAAAAATAAATTTGATTTAAATATTTTTTTTAATTTTACTTTGCTTTCTCTCTCTATACAAACTAAATATACAGTAAAGAGAGAAAGTGAAGAAGATTTACTGCTGATTTCAGTCCTTTGTAAAGAGAATATGTAAAAGAGTTGCACAATTTATAAAGAAATTCAAGATTCAATTTTTTTGAGTGATGGCAAAAGTTCAGATATAGGGTTTTGTTGTTGATGGAGTGGTAAGTGAAAAAGAGAAGGAAAATGTATAAAGTTTTGTTTTTTTATATGTAAAGGTGGTTGGAATTGTAATTTTTAATCTGAACTATGGGAATTGAAACAAGTCACAAGTAGCTTATTTTCAGGCTTAAGGGTCAATTTGCCCCCTAAATTTGTATCTAATGTCTAATTTGTCACGTTTTTTAAATGTTGGTCAATTTATCAATCAACTTGTCAAAAATTACCAATTTTTCATTTAATCGCGTAAATGCTATAAATTACACCCAAATTCATCATTAATCATGTAATTAATGTTAATATAATAAAAAAATATAATTTTTAAGATTAAAAATTAAAATTAAAATTACCACTAAGCATTGTATTTTTTTGTATCTATTGTCTATTTCAATTTCAATAAATTCATTTTTTTATCAAAATATTAATTTTTTATAATAATAAATATTATGTAAGTTTTATTCTACATTTATTTTCTACATAGATCATTATTTTAACTTAAAAAATTTGAATTTCATAGCATCCACTTATTAAATGAAGAAATTGGGTGAAACTGGCCATCTTTGATGAGTTCAAGGGGTAAATTGATCAAAATTTAAAAAACTGGACAAATTGGACATTAGATGCAAGTTCATGGGAGGTAAATTGACCTTGAAACCCTTATTTTCAATTCCAAAGAATTGTATGTGAAATTACAATTCAAATTCTTAATGAGCCACCAAACATAAGAATTTTAATTTTTAGGCCCAATTTTAATTATCAATTTTAATTCTTCAAGCCCCAAACAGGCCTTTAACTTTCTTTTCCAAGACCTCAAGTCAAAAGTAAAAAGGAAAACCATCACCTGTGCTAGGGCCACTAAAACCATAATCATCAGAAGAACATAAATTTTACAGTCTAAATTAGCACCAAAAAGGTATCGATTCATAACATGACCTTCTAAAAAAAATAATCACAAAAATAAGTAAAATTATCTAGTTAATGGTCAAAATCCTAGTACACAACAAAAGAAGCTTGGATTTTAATTTAAGGAAGCATCTCAATTATACCAATAGAAGAATACAGTTCCCATAATGAATGGGGAAAAACACTATGATGCCTAAGCTTGTTGAGAGAGTGAAGATGTTTTCATCCATAAAGGCACCCCCAATATAGCATTTCCATGTGTAGAAAGATAAGCAGCATTTAGCCTGAAAATCAAATTCAACAAACCAATAAGTTAGTTAATTAATAGAAATATGTCCAATCTTTCGACCACAAAGATAGGGAGCTTTACTTGTTGACATCAGGAGTAGCCAAGGGATCATAAAGTTCCTCTCTCTATTCAACAACTGGAATAGCACCAGTTAAATTCTGGACACTATCAACCTAAAATCGGGGTAACCAGATGGAGTCAGTGTTATATTAATTTGAATTTAAAAAAAAAAGAAAAAAAAATCAAAGTTAATTCGGTGGCATGTGCCACCGAATATTAAGCCAGCAAAATTTGAAGTTGTAGCAGCCAAAATTGAAAGTGAAGCATATGAAATGGTCAAATTTTCAGCTTTCTCTCAAGTCTCAACATTAACGTGTACGTGCATGAATATATATATATATATATATATGGACTTTGTTTTGTAAGTGAGATGTATGGTGCTTCTTTGTGTACTTCATGAGAGAGAGAGCTGTGTACTTGTATGTGTGTGAGAGAAAAGTTAATTTATGTGGGTGTAATGCCTTTGGGTGTTTAGTCTCTCTATTAGGTACAAAAATTATAATTAGTCCATTGTGTTATTTTTGTACAATTTTGGGGGGATAAACACCATTTGATTATTTTTTGGGTTTCGGGTTGTGAGGTTAATCTCCAAATATTTTGTACTCCTCATATTTGTTAGTGGATTTTATTTTTCTCCTTTACCCGTGGATGTAGGCTTACGCCGAACCACATTAAATTTTGTGTCTCTCTTATTTTTCTCTATTTTGACGCCTTCATTTATTTTTATTATTCACAAATAAAATATTTTTCCTACTTCCGCTGCGCCGCTTGTACCAGGTCACTTTATTAATTTTTTCAACAAGTGGTATCAGAGCCTCTTATATATTTTTTTGGGATTTTTTATGGCGATGTCAAAATTTGACATCGAGAAATTCAACCGCAGCATGAGTTTTGTTCTATGGCAAGTCAAGATGCGTGCGTTATTGAAATAAAATGGGTTGTGGAAAGCACTTCTAGGGAAGGAGAAAAAACCACCCACTTTGACGGAAGCCCAAATTGAAGAAATTGATAAAAAAAAAAAGCCTTTACTGTCATTCAGTTATACTTGTTAAATGAGGTCCTGCGAGAAGTCATTCATTAAAAGACTGCCATAGATTTGTGGAAAAAGCTTGAATCACTTTTTATGAAGAAAAGCCTCACCAGCAAGCTTGTTCTAAAGCACCGAATGCACATGCTCAATATGGCAGAAGGTACACCATTAAAATCACACATTGATCAGTTTACATCCATTTTGATGGATTTGGAAAATATGGATGTTAAGTATGATGGAGAAGATTTGGCTCTCATGTTACTCTGTTCTTTACTACCCTCTTATAATCATTTTAGAGATTTTTTTAATTCTCAATAAAGAAACTCTTTCTGTGAAGGAGTTAAAAGAAACTTTTTTTGCAAAAGAGCTTATGGATAAGGAGTTTGTTCATAGTACTTACCAGAACCCAGCAGATCATGTACTGGCTTGTAGAGGTACTAGTGGGGGAGATTCTAGTAGTAATTTTAGGCATAAAAATTTGACCTGTAATTATTGTAAGAAGAAAGGGCACATTAAGGCTGATTGTTTTAAGTTGAAAAATAAACAACAGCATAAGGAGGAATCCGATGAAGCCAACTTTATCGTAGATGAGTCTGGAGGTGAATTTTTGTGACTGAAGAAAAAATTATTCGCATCGGTTCAGTCAATTAAATAAAATAATAATAATAACAACATAAAATAAATTATATCTATGAATTTCATCTTTCTGTCCACTTTGGATATTGGTGGATTTATATTTTATTAGAGGTGATGGGATTTTTTTTGTGCCATATTTGTGATGTCAGCTCGTCAAGTCGGCCATTTATACGAGCTTCAGAAATTCTGTCATTACAAGTAAAACTGCTACATTGTCTTGTTTTATGGTAAATTCAGAAGTATTTTCATGCTAATGGTGTTTGGTGTACCAATTACTAAGATAGTATTTTTGACAGTAAATACTACATATAGTTGGTTTGATATTTTCATGACTACACAATTTTAAAATTTTGTGTTGCTCTCTTGGATTTAAAAAAAAAATTTGTCATTAAGGAGGAGTTTTGTGAATTTGTGAAAATTGAAATTAAGGTGGAGATTTGTTGAATTTTTAACTTGAATTTTAGACCCAATTTTTTTTTTCAAAGTACATAAAAAAATATGTGTCAAAATTTTTGGCCAAGAGCACATGAGGGCAGCCAAATATGAAAATTAGTATGGGCACAAAATTGAAAATTGTGGAACAATTATGAAGGCAAAATTGATGCCTTAATTGCCGCATTAGATTGGCTATAAATAGCCATTTTGTTTTTTCTTTTAGGGTGCTTCATTTGAGTGTTGTGCTCTAATTGAGAGCAATTAAGTTAATTTGTGGGTGTGAATGTAATGCTTTTAGGTGTTTAGTCTCTCTATTAGGTACAAAATTCAGTATAATCCATTTAGTCTATTTTTGTACAATTAGAGGGATAAACACAATTTGGTTATTTTAGGCTTTGGGGTTGTGAGGTTATTCTCCACATATTTTATACTCTTCATATTTATTAGTGGATTTTATTTTCTCCTTTACACGTGGACCTAGGCTTCCGCCGAACTACGTTAAATTTTGTGTCTCTGTTATTTTCTCCATTTTGACGCTTCCATTTTATTTTTATTAATTCCAAATAAATATTTATCCTACTTTCACTGTGCCGCTTATGTCTGGGTCAATTTTATTAATTTTCCTAACAAAATCAAGTACTGAGATAAGCATACCTTTCTCAGCCTTTTGGCTAATATCAAGTGTAGTATCTGTTCTTATCAGTTTAATATTTGATACGTGGATCATCGATCCACTTGATATTAAATTTTTTCTTCCACGGGCAGAGTCTATCACAAGCGCCCAGGCGCTGCACTGCTGCTTGGGGCTGGCGCACCCTACCAAATCTAGTTATAATATTTTTACAAATTTTGCTCTGCGTCTTCCGCTTCTCTTTATTCAAACTGAATATCTATTTTTAACTCTCTGAAATTAATTAATTATTTTATAAAATTAACACCTGCTTATAGGCATATATTATATTATAGGTGCCGTCTAGGAGTACTTTATTTTTCACAAAGTAAATCTTACTTTGTGACTTTATTACCATTGGATTGAAAGCTAACACTTTTATCTAATAATATAGAAAATAAAGTAACCTAAAAATAAAGTAATTCTAAAATTTCCATATATTATATTATATATTATTTCTATAATGACTCATAATTGCTGTCATCATTTTTAAAATAAATTATTTCACTATTATTCAATTTGGTTCTACTAATAATGATAATTAATTTATTTGCTTCTTTCAATATTTAAAATTTTGAATATTGGATATTAGTAGTAAATTATTGTTTTGGATTATTGGTCACTTATTGAAGACAATGCCATATATTCGAATCAACAAGTATAGTCGGAGAAAAAATTTAACCCTTTTCCTCTTTCTATTTCCAAGTGGTAGGTTTAGATATATCTTTTCTTTTGTATGGATCAACTCGTCCAGATTCCGTCTATTATATTATTTACTTTTTACCATAACTTAATTGTATAAAATAAAAAATTATACATATAATTATCAAAATTAAAATATATATATTTAGAACACAAAAAAAAATAAAGGTGATGTATTTTTTTCAAATAAGTTAAAAATATTTGAAATTATTACATAAATTTATTTTAAGTTAAGATTGTGAGAATTTTTTTAGTAATTAAACATTTCTCTTATTATATTTTTTAATATTTTATGTAATTATGCATAAAAATAATAATTAGCGAAACATAAATTCTCAAAATAAGTATGTTATTAATAACTAACATTTTAAAACTGAAAGACAAAGTAAAAGTGAATTTGTAATAAAATAAAGGAAAGACAATGCATGTTTTACGTCTGAAAATTGAGAGTTTGTTCCTTAAAATCGCATGGGAAGAGTGTGCTTTTAAAATAGAACTCACTCCATCCGAGATTATTTGGGTTTCAGTTACTCAACAGTAAAACTATAAAAAAAAAAAAGGAAAACGGAAGTAGAAATAACCTTTCAAAAGATGAAGAATATATTAATATAAAGTGTAGTAGGTGATTGCTAATATGGAAGTATTCAAAATTGTGTACTATTTTTTTCAATTTTTCTAACTACTATTATAGTTTTTGTGTAAAAAACTAAAAAAATTCAAAACTATTTGTTATTTATTATTTACAATAAAATTGTGATAATAGAAAACACATGTAATCATAATTGTTTAATTAGTCTTCGGGTCAACTCCTTCAATTTGTAACTTTAATTGTAGATAAAAATTATGGCTACAACTCGTCTTTCCAATCTCATCTCCGACAACTTCTTTTAGCCTGTTTATAAATGGTAAAAAGTGATAGAAATGATTGTCCAGCAATTAATGTTTTTCTTTTTTTTTAGGAGGTGTATTATACAATCTCATTGAGAACCAAATATTGCATTAAATTAGGAAAGGAAACCCAGAAAGAGAATACAGATGGATTAAAGAAAATACAAACTCTAATATATGAAAGTAGAAAATTATGACATGCAAGTAGTCTCTATGTAAGTAGCATGGCGACAGAGACATATGTACGGAATTGGAGGTAAGAAAATCATAGAAGTTGTCGAACTCTATTAAGGAATTTAGTTGGATGTTTTAATTTTCCATTTAAAGGTGAGCTCAGAGAGGGCTCGGGTGGAAGAGCCATCTTCACTGAGAACTCTGGCAGCTGCGTCTTTTAGGTACTTCATCCTGTTGCGAACCATATTCCCTTCTTCGCCTGCCATTAATCCTCTTGCTATTTTTGCAATCTCTTGTCTTCCAATTAGGCCATTTTCACTTGCTGCTGGGGTCAAGGCAACCTTAATATCCTCAGTTAACATTACAGCATTCATTTTTTGCTCTGCGAAGAGAGGCCATGCTATTAATGGCACACCATTGATGATGCTCTCAAGAGTAGAATTCCATCCGCAATGGGTTAAGAATCCACCTGTAGAGCCATGACTCAATATTTGAGCTTGAGGAGCCCATGATGAAACCACTAGACCACGCCCTTTGGTTCTATCTAAGAAACCTTCTGGTAAGAAATCAAAAGGGTCCTTTAGGCTAAAAGATGAAGCATTAGCAACAAATTTATCATTAGGACTCCTTATTACCCACAAAAATCTTTGCTCACTCATTTCTAATCCAAAAGCCAATTCATTCATCTGATCATGACGAAGGGTTCCAACACTTCCAAATGAAACGTATAGGACTGAGTCGTGTGGCTGCTCATCTAGCCACCTTAAACATTTTGCTTCCTCCTCAGCTTTACTACTACTTCTTGAACCCGTATTCACAAGCGGACCAACCGGGTAAATCGGTGGTTTACCGGCTGTTGAATCTTCTTGCAAAAACGTTATGGCTCTTGGTTCCAAGTCTAGAAAACTATTGACCATAATACCATCAGCTAGTGTAAACCTCTTTGCATGATGAAGAATCCACTTATAAACATCACTCTTCCTATTTTGAACCGGGTCAAGTAACTTGTTTCCATGTATGGGTACACACCCGGGTATGTTTATGGGTTCTTGTAGCTCCCAGTACTCGCATGTAACCTTCTCGTCAAACTCAGGCAAATAAAAGGAGAAAGACAAACACATAACTGTAGAAGGAAAGAAAATATAAGGAGAAACATTAAATTCTCTAGCAACATCAAAAGCATCCGTACCAAAAAAATCAACAACAAAGGCAGCAAGATGAGTAGTAGCAACTAGAGACTTCAACACCTCGCGAATAGAAGGGAGCGAGCGTGCCACTGTAAGGAAAACTATTGCCTCTGCCATTGCATCGGCAGGGATGTCCGATAAGTCAACCGGAGGAAGAAATGTAGAAGTTATGGCGCTTGGAAGGGATTCTAGAACTGATTTTTCTGCCTTTGAAGGAGGACCGGTTGTTGGGACGATGATCGTGACGGAAAGATTGTGATGATGAACAAGTCTCTTGGCTAACTCAAGAAATGGAATGAGATGACTTATCCCAGGACTTGGTAGCATGGCTACATGGGCGGTGGTTGTTGCTTGAGTTTTTCCTGCCATGGATGTTGAAATAAGCAAAAGCTTTTTTTTTTTTTTTGGTCTCTCTCTTTCTGGTTTTTTTCTTCTTCTTATATTAGAGTTTGCAGTAGTTGTGTTGTGTGTGGTAGGATAAAGCACAATGAAGAAGATAGGGCTTTATGATGAGGATTCGTTATTTATAAATTTTTAGTTTTACTACAATACGGTATGAGATATTTAATTAAATTAATAAATGCAACTTGTGATGTGATATTTTTTTGGTTGACTTAATTTTCTTTGATTGCTTGATATAGTAGAACCTTCACATAGAAATACTTTATATAATAATAAACTCTATATAAGAATAAATTATCTCAGTTTCATCTTGGATCAGTTGTAAATAGCAATAACCTCTATATTGTAAAAAGTTATAAAATTTTTAAGTCTCGTTTTGATAAAAAAAGTACCTCCATAAAAGAATATTATATATATATATATATATAGAATAAAATATTTATATAAATTTATTTACTACAATGATTTTTTAGAGTAGTTAAAATATCCTTAAATTTTTATGTGTTGAATAGTTCTTTAACATGAATTATCATTTTGTTATAACTAAAATATTTCCAAATTCTAAAAGTAAAAGGTTCTGAATTTTAAATTAACCTTTTAAATAACCACATTACCACATGAATCAGTACTATTCATGTGGATAAGGGTGAACGTCTCAAGTTCGAGAACCGTCCTTACCAAATTATATATAAAAAAAATTATATTACCATTTTATAGATGTAAAAATATATATTTTTCTGATAATTTAGATATTTTAAAAGAAATTTTAAGTAGGAGATATTTTAAATTTAATTAGTTTAAAATATTGTATTTTTTTCATATAGGTTATCATAAAAAGTAATATATAAATATGAAATAATTTTTTAACCAATACTCTATTAAGTAATAATCTCTTTATAGTAATAAAGTTTGTAGGGTTTCAACAATATAACTGTACGGAGATTTTACTGTAATTTCAAACTCTTATACGGTGAAAATTATAGTATATATGAAGTTTGATTGGAGTTTGTTCTTTATATACAATATGTGAAGGAAAGGAAAAGGACTAGGTCTTTGTGTTCTAGAAACAAATAGTCTAGTAAGAAATGAATTTTATTTGCTGGGCTTCTAGCGGGTGATCTCAATTCCAACGTAGAAATTGCTATTCATGCCTTTAATTAGGAAAAAACTTATACAATGCATCTAATGCTAGATAAGAATATACAAGAAGAGAATATTTTATCCTAAAGACGGGTTACACTTGAGCTATAGTGATAAGAGAACTTGCTCTTTGGAGTAAGGTTATGAATCCAAACTTCATACTCCTCTAAGTGTGTACTCATTTTTATGATGAGTGTGTGAAAGGAGATGTACTACCTCTTATTGTGTAATCCACGGCTCATTAAACCTCTGATGTATAAAAAGGACGGGTTAATAAGTTTGCCAAGATAATTAATGTCATTAGTCATCCTTATACAATTAAGTCAATAATCGGGTCCCTTGTACAATTAAGTCAATAATCGGGTTCAATAAAGTTTAACAAGATAATTTAAGTCATTAATCATCTCTGTACAATTAAGTCGATAACTTATTGTTTAATCTTAGAAAATTTGGAGTTTCTGTCCCAAGAATAGCTACCTAGCAAGGCTTATATGGTATTCAACTGTTTTTAAATTTTACAATATCTATTGCTTCAGAATTTGTTTTTTTCTAAAATATTTATATATTTTTAAATACAATTAAAAGCATCATAACGTTCCACATATGCTTTCCATAATACTCTCACTTGCATAACAAGGGCTGTGTTAGTGTTCACTGGATTAAAATTTACTAAATAGGAAACCTTAAGTACGACCACATCGAAAATGAGTGAAGAAAAGATCGATATGAAAAGGCAGACACAAATAAGGAACAAAAATGACAAGATAACTCACAAATATTCTATAAATTTCAGAGAGGTGACGCCTAAAATATTCTATGAGCCTTCTGTTAGTAATGCAACATATTAACCAACAATTTTAATTTTACATTCAAATCATTCTGTCACATATAAGACATGGGTGGTTTAAAATTAATTTGTCACCTTTTAATTAAAAAAATTTCCCCAGAGTTAGAAAAGGAACTCTTGCAGAGTGTTTCATAAAATGCGCATTGAAATAGAATTAAATGTAATTAAGAGCTATATAAAAGTAACTTGCTATTTACTTGAAAGGAGTGGAAGTAAATTTGCAGGAATATAAAATTACCCTTATAAAAAGGGATATGACCATAGAGATATTCGGCAACAGTTAACTTGGACAGAACAGATATTGCTTCATATTTATCTGTCTCTCTATATATATACTTCATCTGCAAATAATGGAAGATTTTCAAAAACTTGCTGCAAATTAATTCTATCTTTCAAGATTAGGCTGTACAGTATAAAGCTTCATAAGCGAAGGAAAGTGCAGGAAATGGAAGGTAAAAAACGTTGCGCACCCACATCGAAAATAAACGAGAGGAACCCAAGTCTCAGTTGATTATTAAAGAAAGAATCAGCGATCAAAGAAAGCATACCTTTCTCGGCCTTTTGGCTAAGATCAAGTGTAGTATCTGTTCTTATCAGTTTGATATCTGATACGTGGATCATTGATTCACATGATATTAAATTCATTTTTCTAAGGGGAGAGTCCATTACAGAAGCTTGCTGCTGGGGATCTCGAGCGTCGCCCATGTGTTGCACTGCTGCTTGGGCCTGGCGCACCTTACCAAATCTAGTCAAAAATATTTTACCATCGATGCTTTCCTTTCAGCTCCTTCTCTCTATTGAAACTGAATTCAGTAGTCTGAATCTGTTTTTGAGAGAGCAGTGAGAAATTGATTGCGTTTGTACAGTGGAATCTCAATAAAAATTAATATGGAACAAAATAATATTAAATTAAACAAAATAATATTAAATTAAATAATAGAGGTTATTAATTTATGGAACAAAATAATATTAAATAATGGAGGTTATTAATTTATAGAACATTTATTATAAAATATCACATAATATAATTTTCAAATCTATCTCTGTGGTTTTTTTATTTAAAAACTAGTTTTTTAAATTTCCCTTACACTTCAATAGATGTATTTAGACGTTTCCGTGCAATTTTCTGTATGCACTAGTTTGTAATTGTCCTGTGGTGATGTAGCCTTAAGTGTGCGAAATCATCAATTTTAGGACTTCCAGCTCTTGTGGGCTTTTAATAAATCTCCATTTATCAAAAAAAAAAAAAAACTTGTGAAAGAAGACATTTTTTATCAATAAAGGAAATTTTTTGTATATTTTACTCAAATATTTAACTTGTTATAAATTATAAAATATTTCTTTTTAAATATATACATGTTGAGATATAAATAATTATAAAAATAAACAATGTTCATAAATTTTATATAACAAACGGTGATTCTATAAATAAATATTTACATATAGAAGTATCATATTCTATATTAAAAAACAGATGATAGAATTATTAAATTATACACATTTCACGAAGTTGGTGGATCGGATTTTTCATTAAATAATATAGATTATTAATTATAGATTTAGGGAGGTTGAACTGTATTAATATATTAATAAGAGAACCTCTCTTTATGGCTTAGAGCAAAGAATCGCTTAAATATAATATTTTGTAATAAATGATTTAAGTGATTATGTTTGCAAGTAATGCCTCTTTCGTTTGGAACTGTTTATGTTAGATCTCTCGCTATGAGTGGAGTTTTCTACCTACTCTAGGACTCCTAGAATTGGGGTTTTCTACTGTTTTCTTTTCCTTCATGTAAGATTTTTTCTTTGCTTTCATTTTTGTATCCATGGCGATAAATATCAAAAACTTAATGGCAAATTGCAGCTTAACATGCTGATGAAACAGAGGCGGTGGACCTTGAAAAAGATGAAGACAAAAATGGAGCTACACGATACATCCTCTGTATAGTGGGACGTTTGCTATCAAATAAGCCCTATAACATTCAAAATATGAAGAATGCTCTTGTAGGGACATGGAAGCTCACAAAGGATTTTTTTTCTGAAAGAAATTAACACAAAATATTTTCTCTGTGGGTTCAAAACCTTAGCATGCAGATAAAAAGAAAGTTTTGAGAGATGAGGCTTGGCATTTCGACAAGCAGTTGCTCCTATTATTCGAACAAGATGAGAACTCCCAACCTTCTAATGTGGTTTTGAATCGGGCTGACCTATGGGTTCAAATATATAACCTACCTTTGAATAGAAGAAACAAAGAATCGGTGAGGAAAGTAGGGGCGAAGATTGGTGATTTTCAAGAGTTGTTCATTGGAGATCTTGAATCATGGAACCAATAGGTTAGGGTGAAAGTCTCTGTTGATGTATTAAAACCTTTAACGAGAGGTTCAATGATTATAAATGGCAAAGGCGAAAAGGTTTGGATTTATTTTCATTGTGAGAAAATCCTAAACTTCTACTATTGGTGTGGGTTGCTAGATCACACAGAGACTAATTGTGAAATTAAACCTGATGATGTAGTAGTCTAGGAATGGCCATACAGTCCATTGTTAAGAGCTTCTCCTATTGCTAAAAAGCTGATGCACAGGGAGTTATGTAATACCCAAACAAGAATATTATTTTTAAGTGCAAAGCGTGATAAGGCTTAAGGAGCAACTAAGAGATGTGTTGGTGCTGCCATTGTTCAACCAAAAGAGTTTGGACCTGCTGAAGACATCATTTGGCTGAATGATACTAGTGGTGTAGCTATAAGGTTTTTTGACTATTAAAACTATTGAACCTGTTCTGGGGAAAAATAGAGACCAGCATGCTAATACTGGTGTTGGTCTATCAAAGGGACTGCACGATGTTAAAGGGGAAAAGACTGAACAGAAATAGAATTGGAGGCTAGAAAAATTAACTCTTATTGACAAGGCTGATAAAGACGTTCCAGGCTCAACTGATGTTCTTTCGTTAAGTCAAATTTCGGATGCTGAACTGATACTTAAAGTGACTGCGGCAACAGGCAAACCTTTAGTTATGAAAACTAAGGTGAAATTTTGGATGTTGAACTGATAGCTAAAGTGACTACTGCAAAAAGGTTAGCATGGAGCAGTCAGAATGGGGTCCAAGAGGCTGTGCCAGCTCAAGAAGATTTGTTGAGGGGAAGAGAAAATAGGCTACATAAGATCATGAGAGTTGAACATATCATTGTGATGAAGACGCAAGGCTGAAAAAGCTTTATTGTGAGATGGACATTGACAACAACCCTAAGAATGTAATAACGGCTGAGGCTGCAGAGCAGTCCTGCCAAGCACTATGAGGCTTTTTAGTTGGAACCTTTAGGGGCTTGGCAACTCTTGGACGGTTAGAGCTTTGTGCCATTAGATTTTTAGTTGTAATCCAATTTTTTTCTGTTTAGTAGAAACAAAGTTATTTTCTTTTGAATTTAGTAAAATAAAAAATTTATTTTTAGACTACAATTTTTTTACCGTTGATTGTGTTGGGAGATATGGTGGTCTTTGTCTGGCTTGGAAAAAATATTTCTATTTCAATTTTATCTTTTTTAGTCAGCCACATTGATTTTGAAGAAGAAGGAGATTCTACTAGCTCAAGGTGGAGGTAACGGGTTTTATTGGTATCCTCAAAGATCTGAAAAGCAACGATCTTGGCAATTATCGAGGCAGCTTTCTTCCAAATCGAGCTTGCTATGGATCATATTTGGGACTTTTAATGAGATCATGGATGCCTGTGAGAAGAAAGGCGGTCAATCGAGGGATGTTAATTCCTTAACAATGTTCAGGATCTTGTGGATGATTTGAAACTTGTCGATCTTGGGTTCTCGGGCTATGAATTCACATTGGACAACCGCATGGAAGTTCCACATAATGTCAAAGAATAGATTGACAGATCCTTGCCCAAATAAAATGGTCCATCAATGAACCACTTCTTCTTGTGAAACATCTTACAAGATTCTCCTCAAACCATTGCCACATTTTATTGGATACTCTTAGCCTACAACCTCAATTCTTGGATAAAGATAAAATATTCAGATTTGAGAAAGTTTGGTTGAGAGAAGAGGAGTGTGGGGATGTGGTGAAGTTGGCTTGGCTAGAAGGAGGGAGAATGACATGCGATATTAGAGGCAGATTGAAGGGTTGTATGACAAGACTAGTAGAGTGGAGTAAACAGTCTTTTAGAGCTTCAAAAAGGAGATTAAAAGAAAATTGTAAGCAGTTTGAAGTGCTTCAAAGTAGGGACCCTTCCTTAGATAACCTAGCTGCATTAACTACTACTCAAAGAGAAATAAATTAGTTGTTATTGTGGGATGAAATTATGTGGAGGCAGTGGAGTAGGGCAGTCTAGCTAAAAGAAGGGCACAGGAATACAAAATTTTTTCATCGAAAGGCATCAGAGAGGAGGAAGTGTAATTCTATTCGGTCTCTCAATGATGAAAATGGTCAGCTCCAATTGGGTAATGAGAAGATAGGGGCTCTTATGTATGATTATTACACTAAATTATTCTCCACTACTAATCCAACCATCATTGACACAATTGTCAGAAAGGTTAGTAGTCGGCTGGATAATGATGCGATGGAATTCTTATCTATGCCTTTTGAAGTATAATAAGTGGAGAGAGCTTTGAAGCAGATGAATCCATCTGAAGCTCCTGGACAGGATGAAATGTCAGGTCACTTTTGTAACATCCATATCCATAATTACATGCATTAGTCATTAATAAGCATCATTAATGTGGTTAATTTTTATTAATTGTGCATCATTAATCATAATTGTGTATAGTGAAGTGCATAACATTTATTGGTAGAATCATATATATGGGTATATGGAAGTTTGAGTTAGTAAGGACCTAGTTGTAAGATAAGTTAAGGAGTTATTTGTACAAAAAGTATGAGAGTAGGGTTAGATTGTTAGTATGGTTAAGATGGAGGGGATTTCTATAAGAA
>CANYLF013544131.1:0-10284 GCA_948193215.1 Bocquillonia castaneifolia
GTGTGATTTGGTTGCAATGAGAATTGTGATGAATTGAGATGAATTGTGATTTGAATTGTGATTGTGAATGGAAAAGGATGACTCGTGGGGATTGTGGTATTGTGTGATCGGGAAAGCTGAGCCGGGCAGATAGCTACCCGTAAGTGTGAGATGGCGAGACTGAGCCGGGAGGATAGTCTCGTCGGTGGCCACCTAAATTGCGAAATGTGAAATGATATGAGAAAAAGAAATATAATGTGAGGAAATGTGAGGTTGAGTCATCTGACATTGATGTGAAATGATTGTTGTGATTTAAGATTGGTTGATGGTTTATGAGTATGATTTGATTGTGAAATTGCCTTGATTGGAAAACGTCTTAGTTGATTTTGAATGGTGATTGGTCTTGGTTGTATACTTAATATAGGAAGTATGTGATGTTTATATGTATTGAGTAGTTTTGGCTTAATATATGCCTGGTTAGTTGATTAAATGCTTATTGAGTTGCCAGCTTACCCCTTGGCATTATTTTTCAGGTTAAGGATAAAAGCCTACGTGCATTTCAATAGAAGTTCAGGTTGGTCAGTGGATAACGAGCATTTGGTTCATTTGGTTATGCATTTATATATGTATGTAATTGGTTTGAATCTTAATTGACAAGTATGTGTAATGAACTATTTGACGTGTTTATATATGTGTAAGTTTGAGTATATGTTTGTATTAAGTTGAAATTTGGTCAATTGTATGTTGAGGAAATTTTCAATATTCCTTGTTTATAAATATTATATCATTTAAAAGATGGAAAAGTTTGATATATATATTCAAATTGATTTTGAGCCTGTTGGAGTTTATTTTCACAGAGGAAAGTCGAAAATACTATTTTTAAACTGTGATTTTTATTCAAAAATTTCGTTTGGGTGATTTTTGGTTCACAATGATGGTTGCACTATTTACAACGATCTTTGCTGTTTAGCAACGAGCTCGTTGTTAATTTACCACGAGCTTGTGTACCTTACTGGAACTTTTGGCCATTTTTGTGAATTTCACAACGATCTCTGTTCATTCACAATGATCGTTGTACATTTGACAACGATCGTTGCTCAATTAACAATGATCGTTGTTGCCCTCTGTTTAAAAAAAATATTATTTTTGGAAGGGAGTTTTAATTGAATTTTAATTTAAGATTAATTACTATTAATATATATATATTAATCCTTATTATATTGTATTAGTTTCGGGACGTTACATTTATAAAAATTAATTGTAAAAGTTTGGCTATCTAAGAATGTGTGTTATTTTATTAAAAACATTTAAGAGGGGTATTTATAGCCATAAACACCCAAACTAGCTGTTAGAAACAACCCTAATTGTATCTCCAACAGATAGATGATTTACGCTTAATCACGGTGTGAAATCATGTTGACTAAGAGATCGCGGGCGCGATGTTTGAAACATTCTCCAACGGTCATGTTGACTAGGAAATCGCGGAGGTGATTTCCCTTGTCGCGGGCTCAATATGAGTCTTCAAAAAATGCCTTTGATAGATGTCCTCTGCCTTAAGAAATCAAGGGCGATTTCTATGTCGCGGGTGCGATATGAATGATCAGAAACTTGTGTTTTCTGCTTGTTGAAATCGCGGGGGAATCATGAAATCGTGGGCTTGAAAGTAGAGATAAAGAATGCCTTAAAATCATATCTTCTGGTCTTTTATATCACGGAGGCGATTAATAGATCGCGGGCACGACATAAGTTCTAGAGACTTTCATGTTTTCTGGCTTCGTAAATCACGGGGGCGATTGTGGTATAGTGAGTGCAATTTACAGGTCATTTTTGAATTTGCCTTTTGGTCAACAATCTTCAACCTACACACTTAAGGAACTTTGTTAAATGCAAGATAAGGTTGTTAAGCTCAAAATAAGATGGATTGGTGCCACCAAGGCCAACAGAAGCATTCTCTAGAGAGGTTTGGCGTGGAAGCCTCTGAAAATACTCTTGAATTTTCAAGATTGGATATCCGAGGAGTTATTTTATTCAATTCCATTAGGGACATACCTGTTGGGGAGTTATTTTATTCAACTCTAGGAGTTATCTTATTCAATTCCATTGAGATCATGCAGAGTTCTTTTATTCAATTCCAGAAGATATTTTATTCAACTTTATTGAGGATGGATTTATTTTACTCAAACTCAGAAGTTATTTTATTCAACTTCATTGAGGACGAAGTTATTTTATTCAACTTCATTAAGGATGGAGTTATTTTATTCAACTCGAGGAGTTATTTTATTCAACTCGAGAAGTTATTTTAGTCAACTTCATTAAGGATGAAGTTATTTTATTCAACTCCAGGAGTTATTTTATTCAACTCCATTATGGTCATGCTGAGTTATTATCTTTAACTCTAGTTGAGGAAATGTTCCATTTGAGAAGTTATTTTCTTCAACTCCTTATGGGGAAATTCTTCTAGCTTGATGATTACCAAAAGAAAGTAGCTTTAATGAGGAATTATTATTGGGGGAATTATTGCTAAGCTCGCAAGTGAACGAGTGTCGTAAAGTAATAATATGGGAAGTAGGGTTGTCGAATCCATAAAGAGTCGGTTGTTTTGGCAATTAATTGCAATGACCTAAACAATTATCTAGGCAATCAAAAAGGAATTGAATAAGACAAAAACAAGCAAACAATAACCTTATAAAATAAAAATCAATTAAAAGCTAAAGTGCTTTTGGAAGGTGATCCACTCACACCACTAATAAAAAAAAGCAATAATTAACAAATCAACACAATAATCAAGATTAAAACTAATCTCACACAAGGGTATGGATGGTCTAAGGAACTTAAATCTTATCTCTAAGACAAAGTCAATAACTACCTAGCAACAATATTGGTCGAGTCTCGTCAAACCCCCTATTACTAGACAATTAATATTAAGCCTTAACTCTACCATAATCCCTTATTGATAAACCTAAAAGCTCTCACAATCAAGTTCAACCAATATTCCCAAATGCATATCCATGAGCAATAATATTTCTCAACATCACTACTCACTAACCAAACATTCATGAGTTGGCCAGAAAGTAATAATCGTCAAGTAATAACCCTTAACATTGCATAATTAGAGTAAGTGAGCTTCACACTTCCAAAAACACATAAAACTAATCACTAATCAACATAAAATAACATGAACAAATAGAATAAAATAAAAGAGAAAAAAAGGAAGAATATTACCCATTTAATAGAAAGGCATAGAACAACTCCAAAGCAAAAAGGAATAACGAGGAAAATAAAAGTACCTGAATTGATTTTAAATGTTAAAAGTGTTTACAAACTAAGATTAATTAAACTAAAAATTAGATCTATTAAAAACTAAAAAGAAATTAATTATTTCTCTCTAAAAAACTCACTTTCTCTCACTAAGGGGCTAGCCCCCAAACTGGAGATTCTCTCTCTAAAATGATCTCTAATTCCCCTTCCAAATCCCTCAATCAATCCTATCATTTTCCATATATAGTGTCCCACAATTTAGCCCCTAAAAACCCAAAAATACCCCTGAAAACACTAAAAGATTGTGTGGACTGCGCATTTTTATAGTTTGGTCGGATCGGTCTGGTCTGGCTAGCTATTCTGGCCAGTGGTCTGGCCAAATTTCGACATTCTACCCATTTTCTTCTTCTTGGTAAAGTGGTCTGGCCAGATAAGCTTGGCCCGACTAGTGGTCCGGTCAAATGCAAACTTTCTAGTTCTCACGATTCAACAAATGGCTTGACTTGTCAAGGGCATATATCCTTTGTTAGAGCGCCAAATTATAAAATTCTTGAGTCTAAATTGGATTTTAGGAAGTCTACTTCAGTTCACCTTTTATAATCTTGGACTAGTTCTGCCATCTTCATGCCCAAAATGCCCTTACCAATTTACTACTCCATTATAGGTAGCCTTCAAAGTGCTCCTTGGTGTGAGGCATGTATCTCTCTCCTCTTAATACCAAATGGCTAATTCTAATTAAAAATTGAAGTAGACTCAAAATGCTACAAATTCAGAGCTTTCCATCCAAAGATTCATTCCACGCTATTTGCTCCAATCATTTGAAGTTAACCACTTCGTTGGAACCATACTAGGACTTTAAGAGCTTGAATTCTCAATTTGTATCCAATGAACAAAACAAAGTTGATCATAAACTCTTCATAGTTAGAGAATCATTTAGATACACTCCAAACTGATCCTGACTTCTCATTAGAGACCTCCATTTATAGGATACAAACTCTTGATAAAAAGCCACTTCTCATTCTTGGATACATAGATGGTGTATCACCATATGAAGAATGTGGATTATTAGAGTTCTTTAAGCTTGAAGGATGGATGCATCTTCTTACTGATACTTGCCCCATATATCATGATCTGGTGAAGTGCTTTTATGCCAACATCAGAAGAAATCTAGAAATTGGGATCATTACATCTCAGGTAAAAGGTCATGCTTTTACTCTAGATGAATGTTTTTTAGCCAAGCTACTAAAGATTCCAGCTCAAAGATGGGTGGTTCATTCTGTGCATGACTAGACTGAAATTTCAATTTCTCCTTTAGAGTAGACAAAGATTTTCCTTTGCGATGATTCAAACGAGGAAGTATATGTTCCTCATGCTGTTCAGATTCCATTCCATATCAAAGTGATCCAAAACATGTATTATCACATCATATACCCAAGGGATCCATATGGGGTTCATTGCAAGCCTTGTGACATGTTCCTTATTTTCATGTTACTGACTAGAAAACCAGTCAATCTACACAGGTCTATGTTACAATATATGGCCATGGTTTGGATGAAAAATATGGCTTTAACTTTTACTGGTGTCTTGACTCATATTTTTGAGTATCTTGGGATTGATTTATCCAAAAAAGATCATGTAGTCTGAGAGCCATTCCAAATGTCAATGCTTAAAAGAGTACAACTTAATGCTTAATTCTATTGAACCTTTGGTCTGAGTGTTCATGAAAATCATCAACAAGAGGAAAGACGTCAGGAAGGTCCTTTACCATTACCTCAACTGCCTATAGAGCAAACAATTGTACCTTCTTCTAGTACATCACAACCATCTAATGGCCCTTCTATAATTAAGGAATTAAAGTCTTGTGTGGCTATATGTGAAGGAACTATCTTGGTGCTACAAAGACAGCAGGAATGGACTTGTGAAATGGTGAATGAAGTGCTATGAGTGCTCAACAAAACATATCCCTGAATCTGGAACATTAACACTGGTTGTTCCACTTTTGCTATAGAGACTTCCCAAGCTTGGTAGGAGCGCGATAGGTAGAGGGAAAGGGAGATTGAGGTGTTGTACCAGAGGATTGCAAGGATGCAAAGAGCTTATCAGTATGATGATGAGGAGGACAACAGCTCATTGAGCTTCTTGCTGGCATTTTCTACTACTAGTTCAATTTAGGCCATCATCCTTCAGAACAGCTTCCTTTTATCTTATATGTTGGATTTGTAGCTTCAGTACTTTGCTTTTATTGTATCGTAGCCTTTTGTGGCCTTTAGACCATTTTTATGCATGGTATTTTACGTACCTATATTCTCGTGTTTTATTCACAAATGAATGCAATATTTATCATGCTTTTTCTACCTGCCTCCTCTTCTACATGACCTAAATACTACATGTATGGATGTATGAATGTATGCAATATGGAATAGGTAGATCTAGAGCTTTTTCCACGAGTTCATTGTAAGTTTTAGGGCAAGGATTGTTAAACTGATCGACTGTTTGATCAGCTGATTATAGAAAATAAATGATTGGTCAGCTATGTGGTGAAGTGATTGGTCATTTATAGAGGACCGATCGGTTGATCATCCAGAGGTCTTGAATGTACCAATTCTAATCTCTCCTCATCTTCCTTTGTCAACTGTAACCATTTTAGAGCCCTAAAAACTCATAAAAGTATTCATGTCTTACATGGATGCATGAAACATATTTGTGTTTAATCTAGTGCATGTCATGTGCTAGATATGAAGACTAAGGCATTTTGCATGGCGCATGTATAAATTCTCATGCTAACACTATGTCCTATAGATGCATGATATGTTATGATCTATGCTACATGAATGAAATTGTGAGTATGGTTTTGCTCTCCAATCTTGTGTTGAGCACTGGTCTTCTGATCATTGTCCTTGGTAGAGGGGATTGTGTACATGTTTGAGCTTGTGAGTTGGGTTGCTGGGGCTGAACTTGTTCATTTTTTTTGCCTTTTTGATGATATGAAGACTGGCATGGAACAAGACCTAGAGTTAGAAATGAGAGGCAGACTCCAAAACCAAAAGAATCTGGAATGTTGATTTCATTCTTCAAGAGCTATGTTGGATTGTGTAAGCCAAGGACCTGCCTCCGAGTATCTAGTGCTGTGTTGGACGGTATAGGTCAAGGACTTGCCCTTGAGCATTTATTCAGGAGTCGACTGGTGGGGCAAATGCTGCACGTACTCTTATTGGTCTCATATCTGATTCACTTTATTTGCATGATATTTTCTTTTATAGTTTGAATGCAATGCTATTAATCGTATGATGAACAAATTTGACAAAAATTCAAAATCAATCTTTATCCTTTTAGCAATTCATTTTCACAGGAATTCAATCAAAGGAAATGAAAAAGCTTTTTCAAAATCAAAATAGAGATTATTTTATCTTGCATATTCCAAAATGAATACAATCATCCCAACACTTTTACAATTCTCACAAAAACTCTCTAGTATTTAGGGGACAATGTTTATTTTAGAGTCAAAGCATAGGGAAGTTCAACTATATGCTTGTCTTTTAATCATAAGTCCTCCACCTGAATACATTGGAAATACAAATCTGAGGGTTTTTCATTTGGTTGTAATGGGGTTTAGATAGGGTAGGATTTACGAGGAAGAAAAGGGTAAATGCACTATAACTACAAACTTGTGAAGAAATGCAGTCCAACCTAACTTACTCATCAAGAGTATTTCGAAAATAAGGACTATATCACGGATGCCCATTTCTCTTACTTTCCTTTTTTTCACTTTTTCTTCAAGCATTTTTTTCATTCTCTCTTCGACAAAAATTTTCTGAGGAATGCCTGATTATGCAATCACCTCACAAGTTATTTCACAGAAATGAAGTTGCAAAATATATTGCACACAAGGGTTGGAAAAGAAAGGAATTTTTTTTTAGAAAAGGCTTAATCGGGCTAATGTGGCAAATTCAAAGAAAAAGAGGTTAAGGGCTCAACATTTGGCTTCCTAGAGGTGGACATGGTAGGCTTTTATGACTAGGATTTATCCTAAGAGCCTCTTCATTTTTATACTTCCAATAATCATGTGGATTTCAAATGTATACCAAGGCAAGTTCTAATGAACACTTCCTATGTAAGACATACTTAACAAGAAAATAGTAGCACGAAATGATGTGTGCTCATAAAGGCTCAAGTGCTCACAGGTTTTGGAACTATGTTGAGAATCCAGTACTCATATGAAATGACACAATTAAAATGGATTCACTTAATATAGGGAATTTGAAAGCTTGGTCTTTAACACTTGCTTTGGAAAAAAATCAGTCCGAGTTTGAAAATCTTTTTTTTTCAATAATATCAAGTGTGCTGAAGTTAAATGAAGTAATGAAGAAATAGACTAAAGTGGAATGACTTTATAATATTATTAATAACATGCATTCATTCTATTAAGAAAACACCAATAAAATAAAAAGTGAAACAAATGTTCTATCATTGACCAAAAAATAAAAAAAAAGCACCATTATTGGAAAAGCATTCTAAGAACTAGAACTTCAACCTTTGCCGTTCTAAGTATCGGACTGCGTGGCCTCAGGATCTGTGATTTTCCCAACATCAATGAAATCTTGGATTCGGTGTTTGAGTCTTATGAAGTTGTTAGCATGATGCCCTAGCACTTGATGGTAGTGACAATATACGTGTAGGTTGTAGTTGCGTGAGTTGGTGTTTGGAGGGTTTTTAGCTGGTTCTGGTTTAAGTAGTCCTTGTTTTTGTGTTCCTTCAAAGATTTTAGGGAGGGGTCGATTGAACTGGGAATGCCTGTAAGGGTTCTGGGTTAAGCCAACAAAGCTAGTATGTGTTTCATTTAATTTGGTAAGAATCATCCAAGGGCGGTTTTCTAGAGCTGGTGGTGTTAGAATCTGATGTTTTTTTAGGGGTGGCATCCCCGTTTGGATTACAGGATGATTGGAAGCTTGTTCCTTGATTGCAGGCAGACTTCTATTTCTCGAGGAAAAATTTACTTTTTCCAGTTCAAGGTTTCCCCTCTCATTAATCAAATTCTGAATCTCATGCTCTGAGGACGTACATTTGTTAATCAAGCTCTGGACCTCACACTTCAAAGATGTGCATCTATCTGCCTCCCTATACTTCTTAGGGTTATTCACTAGAGGATTCTCAAATTGCATTCCTAAGAATTCTACTAACATAGTCCGTACCTCATCTCTCACAATTTTACAAATTTGTTAGATGCTGGTGTTGTTGGCCATCTTGTAATTGCTATCAAAATAGAAGGGTTAGAGTGATGCATGAAATGTAAATACATGTATGCATAACAAGGAAAATAACAAAATGGGTTAATTATACATAGAAAAATACTACCAAGTGGTAGACCTTCCAACCTTATTTTTCCCACACACGTGTTCTTTGGCAAAGTCCATTTTCCTAGGCTGTGGTTTGGGTCCTATACATCAACAAGGGATGTAAGTACCAATATATACATATATAACTCTCAACATCCAAACCAAACAATAAGTCATTGTGGCATCCTTATCCTATGTCTTTGGTCATAACAAATTCTTAATATTCCCCATGCTCTAGGGCCATTTTAGCATCAGTCATGTAATATTAGACCAACACGGCAACATCCCTTTTACAAATGTAATAATCAAGGTTACTTTTCTCAAATCTTAACGTTCCTTATGTTCTAGGGGTGTCTTAGCATTGACCAGGTAAAATTAGGTCAACACTTTGACATCCCTTTCACACAAGTAGTAATTAGGGTTTGATTTAAGGGCAATAACATTGGACTATGTCAAAATAATGGCTTCATGGCATCAAGCAACAAACAATATTTGGTATACTCCTGGTGGAAGTTACTATGGCCATTACATGTGGGCTAGGACAACCGGGTTGGCTAAAAACATTCCCACATTGGTCGGACTCCCATTAACCATTGCTATGATGGTAGGAGATCCGACATGATTTTCCCATTAACTATAGCTCATTAACCATTGCTAGGTTTGTAAGCCATAGTAGGATAACTCAATCTTTATGAGTGGTAGTCACCGATAATACAACCCAAGAAATGAGTGGAATCATTGGATCGCATTATCAGTGGCACCGGGGCTAATAGGGACCAATGCAAAAAATGATGCAAAAAAATTAACAACTTAACTTGGTAGTTAAATAATAAAATGCTCGGAATCTTATTCTCTTATCCCTAGTGGAGTCGCCATTGTGAACGAAGGGGTTTTCGACCTAAACGCCCAAGGCTCTGGTGACCATGTCACTGCTACTATTTAAAGTTAGGGAACAAGCATTAGCCTTGCTAGGCATAGCGAAGAATGAGGAGTCGCTGCCCGAGTTGGTTCGGGATTGCCTTTTTATAATGTGATGAACAACTCAATCCCCTTTAAAAGAGTACTCATCATCATCACCTAGACGATTCTAGGTTCGAAATAAACATCCCATAAAGAGCATTTCACTATTTAATTACCAAGTGAAATTATTAACTCCTTATTTTAATAGGCAGCATGTGAGGGAAAGTGTATAACAACCAATTGAACCATATAAATCATGCAAGTTATGTTAGAAATGTATAATTATAGTTAAGACAGTAGACATAAATAATAAATCATCAAGATGAAACTCACATAATTAATGAAATAGAAACTAAAGTAATAAAGCATAAGAAATAGGTGAAAGAAAAGAAATTAAGATTAAAATCCTTGGGTCATGGATGCATGGTGTGCCCTCAGAAGATTATAGTGTCATACGCTTTAAGATTAAATTCTAGCAAGAATTGAAGATTAATAGCCCAAAAGCTTGAAGAAAATCTAATTTTATTATGTATTTATTTTTCTTATTTTTCTAAAATATTTTCAAAGTATGTGAAAGATTATGTGTTTTTCTAGAAAATGGCAGCCCAAACCAACACCCCGGGGGGGGGGGGGGGGGGGGGGGGGGGGGGGGGGGGGGGGGGGGGGGGGGGGGGGGGGGGGGGGGGGGGGGGGGGGGGGGGGGGGGGGGGGGGGGGGGGGGGGTGGGGGGGGGGGGGAGGCGGGGGGGGGGGGG
>CANYLF013548108.1:0-18737 GCA_948193215.1 Bocquillonia castaneifolia
TAGGAGAACCCCATACATTGGAATGGAAAATCATAAAGGGATGAAACTTTTATTCGAAGTTATGGATAAGAGAAATGAAGACTTTTAGCAAGTTCACAAACTTCACAATGAAAACTAGAAACATCAATATTTTTAAGCAAATTAGGAAACAATTTTTTTAGATATAAAAAAGATGCATGTTCTATACGTCGATGCTACAATAAAACTTCAGACCTTTTCTTCTCCCTTTCAACATTGTCAACTGCCAAAACTTGTTGTAACTTGTCCAAGTTTCCTTCCTTCAGGTCCAAATAATTGAGCTTCCCTTTCTTAGTACAACAATCAATCATCTTCTTTGTATGAATGTCTTAAACACACAATGGTCAGGAAAAAAAATAACAACATAAGATGAGGCTTTAACAATTTGAGAAACTGATAAAATGTTATAATCTAAGGACGAGACAATCAAAACAGAGTCAAGATTAAAAATATTAATAAACATTATAGAGTTGTTCTTAATGATTGGAGCTTTACCATAATTGGTAGCAAACACAAAATTTTTTGAGAATGACTTAATACCAATTAACTTGTGTAGAATTAAACGTGACATGATTAGTAGCACAAGAATCAATTATCCATGCACCATTAGAAACTGGTGTAGAAATCTTACTGCAATCATTTATAGTTGCTACAAGAGTTAAGGTTGTTTCAATGGAATCATTGTCTATACCTACTTCAGCCAACAGGCATCCATTTTGAATTCTTCATTCTTAGTGCTCGATTATTGTCCCACCAATCTGGATACTCCACAAGTTTAAAATAATGATCTTTGATATATGCATATTAGTTGCAATGGGTACAGTGGTTTTCAGCATCATTAGTAGCCTTTGGTTTATTTCGAGACACCATTGTTGTTGCCTCAGAGACTTTCTTGTCCTTTTTAATGTCGTTTGGCATACTTCCTCTCTCCGAATTTGTGCATCACATTCTTCTAGATCTAGGACTAGTTCTTTACACAAGATTTCTCCATGAACCTGTTCAAACATTCCATCTAAACCAACAAGAAAAATATGCACCCTTAGTCATTCAACCAGCTTTTGGTATGTAACAACATTATCATAATCTTTTATAACAACTTTATTATGATGATCCAACTCCTGGAAACTTTCAATTAATTCATAATATTCAGTAAGGGACTTCCCACCTTGTTTAGTGAAAAAAAAACTTTTGATTTAGGGTGAAAACCCGCAATTCAACCTCCATCATAGAATATCTTTGATAAAGCCCTTAAAATTTCACAAGTTGTTGGTACATACAGGTACACTTCATAATTTCTTGGTTCATGGACATTAACAACCATTGTATTACTTTTTAATTGTCGACACACCACCTTTCCTATCCATCTTCACATTTAATAGGGGGCTTTGTTTTACCCATGATATTATAGGAGAGTTTCTCCCTTTCAGTTATTTGCATCTTCATTAATTGCGACCAAACATCATAACTTTTTTGATAGGTGTTGCCTACAGTGGTATCCTGGGCCCTCTAGACCTAAACTAATCCACTACAAGTGACCCGATGCATAGCTATATGGGCCATTTGAGCCCCCTTCCCTCTCCTAGCAAAGTGTCACAGTTCGCAAGCTTCCCCTGTTGAGGTGAGGTTCAGGCCCAGGAAGTCTCCAAAATTCTTTGGAAGACAAGGGAAGATTCTAGAAACATTCTAGAATAATATGGAGACATGTAGAATATGTAGACTAGTGTAGAATTGTATAGAAAATTCTAGACACTTAATCTTAGCCGTTAGATCAAATCAATCCTCACCGTCCATTGAGGAGGTGGAGGCCTATAAATAGCTTAAGAAGTTCATTTGTAACCATCAAGAAAATTAAGCAAATTCTCTTTGCAATAATAGCTCTCCAAGTTTCTTTAAGCTCTCTTTTGTTCTTCTTGCTATCTTAGCTAGCATTTTGCCTAACATTTGTGGAGTAAAGCTAACTAGCTTACTTTTTTGAGTGTAGAAAGTAGCTAGTGCCATACAGTTCGTTGATAGCCAAACCATGTCTGTGACAATTGGTATCAGAGACTGGTTAGCACCATCCTTGAAGAAGCAAGTATGACAAAGACATCGGGAGCAAGTGAGACTACTGGAGTTACTGAGGAGGCGAGGCAACCTCATAGTGAATCTGTGGAGGAGCCTAGGAACTCTAAGAAGGACCAAGCAGAAGGGTCCAAACCATCTAGGAGGGAAAGAACTAGGTCGAGGGATGTTGTGTCTAACATGAAATGCCAGGTTAGCAAAGGTTATGTTAACTATAGCTGAAAGATAGGATACATTTGGGGACTTAGAGCAATGCCTCGTGGAGCTCGAGGATGGGAGAGAAGAACTTCAAGAAGGGATACAAGGTGCCTTGAACAAAGGGTTGTCCAAATGTGAAGAAAAAGTCAAGACTGTGAAGAAGACTCTCATTACCAAGATTACAATGTTGAGGGAGACACTCGATGGCGTGGTTGCTAGATTACAAGACACCAAGGAAGAGCTTATCCTATGTAAGAAGGCAGCTGTCCAAGGAGGTGAAAGTGTGCCTATGGTAGTCTCTACTCTGACAAAGGTAGATGCTCCAAAGCCTAAAGCTTACAAGGGCTCAAGGAACGCAAAGGAAATTGACAACTTCCTATGGAGCTTGGAATAATACTTCAAGGCTCTTGGCTTAGTAGAAGAAGCCAAGAAGATCGACGTTGCCACACTCTTCCTAGAGGATACCGCAATGCTGTGGTGGAGGAGGAGGAGTGGTGACATAGAGAAAGGGACATGCACCATCAACTCATGGGGAGAGTTCAACGAAGATCTCAAAAAATAGTTCTACCCCGATAATGCTATTAGAGAAGTAAGGGCCAGGCTACGGTGACTATCATATAAGGGAAGTATCAAGGAGTATGTTAAAGAATTCACGGACACACTCCTTGAGATTCCTAACTATACAGATGAAAAGGCCTTGTTTGCATTCACAGATGGGTTGCAAATTTGGGCAAGGTTAGAGTTTGAGCGACGTGGTGTCCAAGATCTAAACACTGCCATTGCAGTGGCCGAATCTCTAATAGAGATTAAGAGGCAAGATAAGCACAAGCCTGGCCAAGATAAGATCGGAAAGGAAAAGAGTAGGGGAGACCGCCACCACAAGAAGGAAGGTTCCTATAAGTTTGGCTAGCCCAAAGAGGGAGGCAACTATATCAACAAGGATGAAAAAGGTTAAGACAAGCCACGACTCAAGTGTTTCTTCAGTAATGGAGGCATAAGGCAAGAGAGTGCCCTACAAAGAGCAAGCTTTCTTTGTTGGGCCAGGAAAGAGAAGAGCACCAATGTGAATAAGAGGGGTCCAAGATGGGATCGCTACAACTCCTTAGTACCATTAAAGCCAAATTCGCGATGCCTAAGTTCGAAAAGAAAGGGTGATTGTTTGTTGAGACGAAGGTTGGAGGGCACACGGTAGAAGCATTGTTGGATACCGAGGCTAATAATAACTTACTCAAGGCAAAGGAAGTAGAAAGACTGGCATCAACTATACAAAGGAGCAAGGGTGGCTTAAGGTAGTCAATTCGGCACCGAGTGCAACTTACGGAGTTGCACAAAACGTTAAAGTAAGCCTAGGTGAGTGGACTGGCCTCTTGGACTTCTCTATTGTTACGATGGATGACTATAAAATGGTGCTTGGCATAGAGTTCTTAGACAAGGTAAATGCTTTCCCACTTCCATTTGCCAACACCATGTGCATCTTGGAGAAAGGAAATACTTGCATGGTACCGTTGACACGAAAAGCCAAGCTGGAAGTCATGCAAATTTTCACCCCATAATTATCGAAGGGGGTGAAGAAGGCTCAACCCACATTCCTTGTGGCATTGAAAGAAGAAGTGGAAACATACCGCAAGTTTAATGCCTAAAGAGATCACAGGTGTCCTAGAAGAGTTCAAGGAGATAATGCCCGTGGAATTACCAAAGAAGCTTCCACCGAAGAGGAAGGTTGACCATAAAATTGAGTTAGTAGAAGGTGCAAGCCCGCCTGTGGTAGTCCCTTATCGCATGGCACCTCCCGAGTTAGAGGAGCTACGGAGGCAACTAAAAGAGCTATTGGATACCGACTATGTTAGGCCATCCAAACCACCCTATGGAGCACCTGTGCTTTTTTAAAAGAAGCACAATGGATCACTTAGGATGTGCATTGACTATCGGGTGCTCAATAAGATTACAGTGAAGAACAAGTAACCCATTCCTTTGATTTGCAGACTTGTTTGATCAACTTGGTGATGCAAATGGTTCACCAAACTTGATTTACGATCGGGCTATTATCAAGTGAGGATAGTAGAAGGAGACGAACCCAAAACAACCTCTGTCACAAGGTATGGCTTTTTTGAATTCTTAATTATGCCTTTTGGACTAACAAATGCTCCTACCACATTTTGTACCTTAATGAATCTGGTATTCCAACCCTTCTTGGACAAGTTTGTCGTAGTGTATTTGGATGACATTGTGGTGAATAGCAAGACCCTAGAGGAACACATCGAACATCCACGGCAAGTCTTCCAAGTACTAAGGGAGAATGAGTTGTATGTCAAGAAAGAAAAATGTGCCTTTGTGAAGCCAGAAGTAATGTTTTTAGGGCACATCGTGGGAGGAGGCAAGTTTAGGATGGACAAGGCAAAAGTGTAAGCCATTGAAGATTGGGAGCCACCAAGGAAGGTGACTGAGCTATGATCTTTCCTTGGTCTCTTCAACAACTATCGAAGATTCATAAAGGGTTCCTCATTGATCGCATCCCCGCTAACTGATTTATTGAAGAAGAATAAAGCATGGAATTGGGATGCAAAGTGTCAAAAGGCATTTGAGAAATTGAAGCAAGCGGTGATGGCAGAACCTGTATTGGCCTTACCAGATCACACCAAGGCATATGAAATACATATAGGTGCTTCAGATTTTGCCTTTGGTGGTGTGTTAATGCAAGAGGGTCATCATATAGCCTATGAAAGCCGCAAACTTAATGATACCGAGTGATGCTACACTGTCCAAGAGAAAGAGATAACTGCGGTAGTCCATTATTTGAGAACTTAGAGGCATTATTTGCTTGGGACCAAGTTCATCGAGAAGACTGATAACGTGGCAACTAGTTATTTCCTCAAATAAAAGAAGCTGACTCCGAAGCAGGTGAAATGGCAAGCATTCTTGGCGGAGTTCGACTTTGTGATGTAGTACAAGCCAGGAAAGGAAAACTTAGTGGCTGACGCATAAAGTAGAAGGGTAGAGTTAGCTTCCATCACTAGTGCTAACTTTCCTTTGGTGAATCATATCAAGGAGGGAATTAAGCATGACCCACAAGCCAAGAATCTGGTGGAATTGGTGAAGAAGGGGAAGACTCACCAATTTTGGCTAAGGGATGGAGTGCTCGTTACCAAAGGAGATAGAGTCTATGTGCTAAAATGGGAAGGCTTGAGGAAGCCCATCATCAAAGAGTGCCATGACTTGAAATGGACAGGACATCTAGGCATGCATTGCACATTAGCACTTGTGGAGCGTGGATATTATTGGCCCCAATGTGGGATGATATTATTGGCCCCAATGCGGGAAGATATTGAGCTTTATCTAAAGACTTGTTTTGTGTGTCAACAAGACAAGGTGGAGCAAAACAAGCCCGCAGGGTTGCTAGAGCCATTACCGATTCGAGAGAGGCCCTGGGAAAGTATCTCAATGGATTTTATTACATGTCTACCAAAGTTAGAAGGATGTAGCAATAACATGGTAATTGTGGATCGCTTTAGCAAATATGGAGTGTTCATTCCTGTGCCTACAAAGTTCACGATCAAGGATGCAGCACGTCTATTTTTCAAGCATGTGGTGAAGTATTGGGTCATACCCAAGACCATCGTCAACAATCGAGATACTCGTTTCACTAGAAGGTTTTGGATGGAATTATTCAAGCTTATAGGGTTCGAGCTCAACTTCTCTATAAGCTTCCATCCCCAAACTGATGGACAAACGGAGAGGGTGAATGCCTTACTAGAACTATTCGTAAGGCATTAAGTGAGTGCCAACCAAAGTGATTGGGCGAAGTTGCTTGATGTTGCTCAATTCTCATATAACTTGTAGAATAGTGAATCAACAGGGGCAAGCCCATTCAAGATTGCCATGGGACAATAGCCATTGACTCCATACACACTAGTCGTAGGGTATAAAGGCCCTAATTCTGTCACATTCTAGTTTGCCAAAGGATGGCATGAAAAAGCCGACATGGTACGTGCTCACTTAATTATGGCCGCCAAGCGAATGAAGAAATGGGCGAATGGAAAGAAGAGGCGCTTAGAGTTCGAGGAAGGAGACTTAATGATGGTAAAGCTCCTTCCCCATCAAAGTCGAAGGTTCGCTAAGGTGCACAAAGGACTAGTAAGGCAATACGAAGGTCCTTTTCTTGTGGTGTGATGAGTTTGTAAGCTAGATTATCGTTTGAGGCTTCCATCACACTTTGAAATGCACCCTGTGTTTCATGTCAGCTTATTAAAGCCCTACCATGAAGACAAGGAAGATCCAAGTAGGGGTGAGTAAAAAAGAGCTCCAACAGCAATTACAACCGTACCCGAGAAGGTAGTCGAAGAAATCCTTGCACAACGGTTCATTCCGAGAAGGGGTTCCCATTCGAGTTATGTTGAATATTTTGTGAAATGGAAGGGACTACCTAAGAATGAAGCTATTTGGGACCACGAGCTCTCTTTGTGGAACTTCAAGGACTTAATCGAGGCATATAAAGATGACGCGACAAGGGTGTCACCAGAATGAGTGGGGAAGAATTCATAGCCCTCAAGTTTCCCCTGCTGAGATGAGGTTTAGGCCTAGGAAGTCTCCAAAATTCTTTGGAAGATAAGGGAGGATTCTAGAAACATTCTAGAATAATATGGAGACATGTAGAATATGTAGACTAGTGTAGAATTGTATAGGAAATTCTAGACACTTAATCTTAGCCGTTAGATCAAATCAATCCTCACCGTCCATTGAGGAGGTGGAGGCCTATAAATAGCTTAGGAAGTTCATTTGTAACCATCAGGCAAATTAAGCAAGTTCACTTTGCAATAATAGCTCTCCAAGTTTCTTTAAGCTCTCTTTTGTTCTTCTTGCTATCTTAGCTAGCTTTTTTCCTAGTGTAGACACATAATTTTTGGATGCAAGTACATGGAAGCAGTGTGGGAGCTCAGTGATGAATACGGTCCAAACGCAGACCACTCTGTCACCTAGTTTCTCGTGGAAGTTAGCCGAAGGGTTGAAAATGATTTCAAAACATTTTTTAAAATGAATTTAGGCCCAAATGATAGTCCGACCGGATGTCCAATAATCTAGCCGAACCTTCATCATTTTCACCTGGCCCATATGCTACATAGCTATAGAAATCCATGCTAGGCCTATGAGGCCCAACTGAGCCATCAATGAACATTCGGCTGGATGTTCACCAATGTTTCGACTGGATGTTTGCTTTGACATAACAGGTTATGGGGCAAGATACATGAATCTGTAGTGCACTCGAGACCTATAACCTACACCGGTCTACACCTATATACTGCAACTTGAACAAGTTGCTGAGAAAGATTTGATTTTCTCTTATAAATACCTTAAGTTTTTACATTGTCAAGTGGGGACTTTTCTTTTACACAGGCATAGAGGGACAGAGAGAAAAATACTAGAGAGGAAAGGAAAAAGGGATCACACACACACTCATTTCAAAACTCAGTTTCTCAGCGAAACTCATTTCACAGTTCTTTGGGTCTTCAAACAAGGAGACTACATCAAATCCAGAAGCTCATTCACTACTCGAAAGCATTTACTTACCTCTATTCTGAGGGCAACCAACCATCCATGAAGCATCCATATATCAAGAATAAGCATATTCTTATATTTATCTATTGTTGATTAACTTATTGTAACTTTCTATATTTCCTATAATAATTTTTTTTACATTCCGTTTGCATATACGAGTCCTACGTGAAGCCAAGAGGATGTAAAACCAACTGGACTCAAGTTTGAAGCTCCATAGCCCAAGCTTCAAACTTGAAAAGTTTCCTAACTTGGAGAATCGGGTTACTGTTAGAAGCCATTATTATAGTCCAGGATAGACCTTTAGGAGTAGCTTAGGCCTTTTACTTGCCTTGTGCGCTTGTTATTTGTAAGGAATTGTAATAATACAATAGAAGACATATTCAAAGCTCGACTTGCAGGTCCAACCAAATGTCTGATGGTCCGGCTAGACATGTCCCAAATGAATGTTCCACCTGCTTTGATTATTCTCAAGACTTTGGCCTGGCCCAAACTAAACATCTGGCCGAACCTCCAGCCAAAGGTCTGGTCAGACCTTCACGATAGTAGGGAGAAGTGGAGGAAATAACACCGTGGATCAACTGATTCGAAGCTTCAAGGTCGACTGATAAGTCTTCTTCGGGATAAATCGGTCGATTGATAATGTTCTCTTGTTATTTTCATGTAAATCACCTTGATTTAACTGTAAATAATTAAATTGGACATATAATCAATAAACCTGGTAAATAGTATAATAAAAATGGTAGAAAATCATTTCACCTTTCCTTTATTTAAGGGTGTATGTATATTCCTACCATCATAATATTTCGGGCAAATAATAAATAAATTAATGTGCAAATGTTAACATGTTGATAAATGTGAAAATATATAGAAACTGACTATGGATGTTATGCATGTAAATAAATAAGGTAATAATCCACTCGGCTAACTTTTATTAAAATAGATAGTAACCCACCAACACAACAATCAGCACTCAATCAATCAGAGTTAACTACGATGGACTCAATGCAGGACTAAAATTGATTAGAAACAATATTAGGTGCGCCCATTCATTGCATCCTACTTTTCGAGTGATATATCGCTTTATATTATTTGTCTCTGGTAGGAAATAATGACCTTATTACTTAATTAAATGGGAAATTGCCCTAAGAATGGATGACGCATTTCGAACCCAGAAATCATCTGGTGCGATAATGAATGGGGATTCCTGAGGAATATATCTATTTGTTTATCACTAGGTAATCCTGATGCAATTCAAGTGGCGACTCCACAACTATTTTCATAAAATTCTAAAAATCCATCAGTGAGTCTGTCGCCATTACCATTGGACACAACTGATGGGTAGGTCCCGGGCGACTCTAGTAGGGAAGTTTTCACAAGTAAAATGAATGATGAGTTCGAGCAATTTCCCATCTTTTTAATTAATCAGGTCATTGTTCTCCTTTGCATTGCACGTAGTTCTGCATTTTTTAGGGTCCCTAATAAACCCCGGTACCATCTATAATGCAATCCAACAATTCCACACCAGTTTTTTGGATTGTATTATCGGTCGACCACTCACAGTGATTTGGAGTCCTACCTGACTTACCATCTTAGCAATGGTTAATGAGTCACGATTAATGGGAAGTCCATACTAGATCTCCTACCATCTTAGCAATGGTTAATGGGAGTCCGACTCTGTGGGAGCCTTTTTAGTCAAACCAAAGAGTCAAAGCCCAGCATGTAATGACCATAGAAATTTTCACTAGGTTGTACCCGCTAAATCCTACTTACTGTAATGTTGCCATGAGTATTTATGATCGTTAAGCCTAAAGCTTATGCCAAAACTCTATCCATCTAAAGACAAAATTTAGGTACAAGGATACAAACTCAATTATCATAAGCACTATTATTTGCTAGGATAGTTTGAGAGAATGCTCTTTATATGACGGTACTATTATCCCTTGTTAATGACATAAAGTACCCCAACCTACCTAGGAATTGGACTTTTGACCAACTAAATACGTGTGTGGGAGAAATAAGGTTGGAAGGCCTGCCATTCGGCAGTAATTGTTACATGTAAAGCTAATGATTTTCTTATTTTCTTGTCATTCATACATGCATCTACATCTCATGCATACTGCTAACACCCCTGTTTTGCAGTAAATATTAAGTCTTAGTCTACCTGGAAACGAGTAGGAAGACGTTTGGTTCAAGGTTGTGTCGATCTAAGAGAGTTTAATCTAAGAAAAATGTCCAGATCAGGTCAAACCTTGGATATGGAAGTAATGATGGCTACTCTGAGGGTTATGATTAGGGAGGAGGTCTAAAACGTCATTAACACATATAGAACACCAGAGGATCCACTTCCTAAAGGGGAAGACAGAAATGATGACCAGGATGTCATCTCGACCTTTACTAGAAGAATGGAACAGTTACAAGATATGGTCAGGGGGAAGAAATCAAATGTTGACCTTAACCTAGGCAACATGGGGGTCAAAGGCATGAAGAAGTTACCTTCCAAATTTGCTATGCCAGACATGCAAAAGTTTGATGGAACTGGGAATCCCAAGCTTCACATCAAGCAGTATGGTTCCATCATGGCTGCCACACCTTTGGATAATGAACAGAAAGTGGGAGTGTTCCCTTTGTCCTTAACTGGGATAGCGCAAGACTGGTACCACTGACTGCCTACCACTATTCAATTTGACTGGAAAGAGCTTTGTGATGCATTCATGGGGCAATATTCATACAACACTAAGCTAGAAGTTTCCTTAAGAGACCTGGAAATGACTAAACAGAGATATAATGAATCATTCGCTGATTTCCTTACTCGTTGGAGAAATAAGGTGGCCCTACTTAAAGATAGGCCTTCTAAAAAGGACCAAGTTAGAATCGTGGTACGGAATGTGCTCCTAGGCATGGTAGAAACCCTACAGATTATGAATCCCAAGACTTTTAGTAGCTTTTATGATGATGGGTTCCAGTGTGAAGAAATAGAGACTAAAAGAAAAAGGAACCAGAGAGGAAATCTACCTATAATTGCCCTTCAAACATGAAAATAGCTGATGTAAACCGGGTTATCACTAATCGAAAATTTTCCAATTTTAGCCAACCCTTATCTAAGGTATTTGAAAGACTCAAAAGACAAGGCCTGATTAAACCTGAACCAGCCAAATTCCACCTAACCCAAATTCACCAAGTCACAAACCCGATGCACTTTCACCAAACACCTGGACATTCCACAGATAACTGCATCAAGCTTAAACACACCATCCAAGACCTTCTCGAAGTTGGAAAAATCACTGACCCAGATAACCGACCCATGAGCATTGAATCTGGTTTCTTTGAAACCGAAGTCCTAGCCTCCTTTAAAAGCGAATTTGACCTTAGAAACATTGTCACTATCTACATGAAATAACTGAAAGAAAAGTTACCACAGTTGGGAGATCTGAGGGATTCTTACATGTTATAGACAAAGTCAACTGGAGGTCCAAGACGTTTACATGTTTGATGCCTAGTATTCCTCTAGTGATGATGAAGTTGAGATGGTAGATGCATTTTGCCTGACCCAAGGTGATGAAGCCTCATTACAGCAAGTCACCCGAAGTGGTAGGGATTATCAGAGGAAAGATTTAGACAGACACATGCTAGAATCCAGCTACAGGAGGGATGGTCCTGCCCATGAGATTATTAGAAACACTAGGGAGGTCAAAGAAGATCTAATAATGATCAGCTGTAAAAGACTAAAACTAATGCAAGTATCTGGGACTTACTGGTTTATTCAAAGTCATACAGAAAAGCTTTGGTAGATGCCCTGTCTAAGATCAGGGTTCCAGAGGATGTTTCTCTAGAAAACATGGTTGAACTCATGATGAAAAAGAAGCCTGGTGAAATCACATTCTCTGATGAAGACTTACCCCTAGAAGGCCGTGATCACAACAAAGCTCTATACATTGCTACTGAAGTCAATGGCAAAAGAACTTCTTGCGTTATGGTAGATGATGGGTCTTCCAACAAAGTTTGCCCTACAAAGCTGCTCCCCAAATTAAGAATTTCCCATTCAGATCTAAAACCATCAGGCCTTGTCATCCGGGCTTATGATGACTCTAAAAGGAATGTTGAAGGCACGTTCACCACTAAAATCAAAGTGGGGCAAATCAAATCTAAAGTTAGCATCACTATGCTAGACATCCCCATGACTTTTGCAGTCCCATTGGGAAGACCCTGGTTTCACTCTTTAGGTGGAATCCCGTTGACGCTTCACCAAAAAATCAAGTTCCCATATGAAGGAGGAATCCTGACAGTCAATGCTGAACCAATTCAATCCATAGCAGTGCTGTAAGCTATGCCTAAAGGTGAAATCTCCCCTACTGGGTTCCAAATCATGGGAATCCGTGAAGAGTAGGTGAACCCACAAGTCGGCTCTATACTCTAGAAGATGAACTATTTCCCAACTCTTGGCCTGTGTAAGAATCAGTAAGGGATTACTACATTTCCTGACTTTAAAACTCAGACTACCCGCAAAGGTTTGGGGTACACAGGAGATTCTTCGAGGAAACGGACAAAAAACTTTGCCAATAAGAAGGGTCTATATCAGTGCTTTGTACTTGAAACCTAGAAGACCCTGGATAAAGTTGGGGGCAATAAATGCTCTGCCCTGAGCCCTTCCCTAATCCTGGAAGAAACTTATTACTGAAGACTTGGCTTCCAAGATGAAAGCCATAGTTATAAAAAAAGATGATAAAGAAGCTTGTGCCCAGGCTGACTACTCCGACCTTGATGCTTTTATTACTAATGCATTTGTAAACACTTTTTATTCCATTGATGTAATAACTCCCGACCTCTTTAAGGAGGAGGATGTTTTCATTTCAATGGTCAATGATATAACTTCTGACTTTGCTTATTTGTGTGATGTTCATCTTGATGATACTATGCATTTCATTGATCATAGCATAAGCATGTTTAACGTTAATTCTGTACAAATGGGTGCATTCAATTTATGTACAAAAGAAATACCATGATAAATACTGATTGCATCTGATGTAACTCCTGAAGAAAGAGTGAGATTTGAACAAATTCTTAAAAACAGAAAGGAAGTATTCACCTGGACCTATAATGACATGCCTGGGGTTGACAAAAATATAGCAGAACACTTCATTCCTACTGACCCGAATATGAAGTCGATTAAATAGAAGCTCAAAAGATTGAGACCAGAATGGGCACAGTTGATTAAAGAAGAAATAGGCAAGCAGTAAAAAGCGAAGTTCTTGGAAGTGGTTGAATATCCAGAGTGGTTGGCCAATATTATCCTTGTTCCTAAGAAAGACGGCAGAGTTAGAATGTGTGTTGACTTCAGAGATCTGAATAGAGCATCACCGAAAGATGACTTCCCCATCCCGCATATCAACGTACTTATTGACAGTACGGCGGCCAGTGCCATGTACTCTTTTATGGATGGTTTCTCCGGATACAACCAAATCTTGATGGCCCTAATTGACAAGATAAAAACGGCTTTCATAACTGAATATGGTGTTTTCTATTACAAAGTAATGCCCTTCAGAGTCAAGAACGCGGGGGAAACATATCAGAGAATGGTGACAACCTTGTACCATGACATGATACACAAAGAAGTAGAAGTCTTTGTGGATGACATGATGGTTAAGTCCCTGACCCGTGTGCAACACTTTGACGCCGTAGACTAATTTCTTGAAAGAGCGGCAAGATACAACTTGAGAATAAATCTGAAGAAGTGTGTTTAGAGTAGCAGAAGGAAAATTACTGGGACATCTAATCAGTCAAAAAGGGATTGTGGTAGATCCAGACAAAATCAAAGCTATCCAGGAAATGCCAACCCCGAGGACAGAGAAAGAAATCAGAAGATTCCTGGGAAAAATCCAATACGTCAACAGATTCATATCCCGATTGACTATGGTCTGTAATCCTATCTTCAATAAGAATCAGCCCAAGGAGTGGAACTCCAGTTGCCAAGAAGCGTTTGAAAAAATAAGATAATATTTGGCCAACCCGCCAATCTTGCGACCTCTTAAAGCTGGGAGACCATTAATCTTATATCTAGCACTAGAAGAAGAAGCCATTGGGGCAATGATGGCTCAAGCAGATGAAGCAGGGATAGAACATGCAGTCTACTACCTCAGCAAAAGGTTGTTATCCTACGAGGTCAAATCTGATGTGGTCCAAAAGACTTATCTGGTAGTTATCTGGGCGACTCGAAAGCTCAGGCATTACTTTTAGTCCTATCAAGTAGAAGCAGTGGCTAAAGTAGATCCCCTGCGACACATAGATAAAGCTCCTATCCTAATCAGGAAGTTAGCCAAATGGATGATGTTGTTAACCAAATTTGACATCCGATATGTCATGAAGAAAACAATCAAAGGGCGAGCCATCATTGAATTCCTAGCTCTGAATCCAAAAGTGTCAACTGAACAATTTAAATTTAAGTTCCCAGATGAAGGACTTAATGCAATAGAAGTCCAAGGTTGGGTTTTATACTTCAACGGAGTAGTGAATCACAAAGGAGTAGGGGTAGGTGTGTTACTCTTAACGCCTGTAGAAGAATGAATTCCACTTGTAAAGAAACTAGAATTCCCCATTACCAACAACATGACAGAATATGAAGCATGTATCTTTAGGTTAGAATCTGCAAGTTCAGGAAGGACTAAAGAAATCTCAGTCTATGGAGACTTGAAGCTGATTATTAGCCAAGTGTCAGATGAATGGGAAGTCAAGGATGAAAAACTGAAACCATATGTCGAGTGCCTGCAGTAGGTCAAAAGTTGCTTCCAAAAATGCAACTTATTTCATCTACCAAGAGGAGAAAACCAAATGGTCGATGCTTTGGCTACACTCGCATCAGTATGGGAAGATCCTGGTAAAATACAAACAAAGCCTCTAGTAATGACAAGAGCCAGAAAATCATGTTATGTAAAGGAAGAAGTAGTTTGCTCCACAAGACCTCAAGAAAAACCATGGTTCCATGATGTCATGAGATACTTTGAAGCATGAGAATACCAGTCAGAATCATCAAGCAAGCAATGCTTCACCCTAAGGCTCTAATCTAGGAGCTACACTTACCATGAAGGCGTGTTGTACTGAAGGTCAGCTACCAGAATACTCTTTAGGTGCGTTATAAAAGAAGAAGCTGATGAAATCATGAAAGACATTTATGCTGGAACTTATGGGCCTCATATGAGTGAACCTATGTTAGAATTGAAAATACAGAGGCAAGGGTATTACTAGGATACCATGGACAGGGACTGCAACAAAATGATTCACAAATGCCACAATTGTCAGATACACAGGGATCAGATCCACATTCCATCTTCAGAACTGCATAACCTCGCATCTCCTTGGCCTTTTTCTGCCTAGGGAATCGACATCATGGGTCCAATAAAGGCTACAGCCTCCAATGGCCATAAATACATCATCGTTGCAGTTGAATACTTCACCAGATATGTTAAAGCCGTCTCACTTCCCATAGTTACTACCTATAACATGACTGAATTCCTAGCTAAGAGAATCAAGTGCAGATTTAGGATTCCTCAAAATATAGTGTCAGACAATGAACTATAATTCTAAGGGGAAACAACTGACTTTCTAGAAGAGAACGGTATAAAACAACACAAGTCATCTCTTTACAGACCACAGGCTAATGGGGCCATCGAAGCCGCCAATAAAACTGTTAAAAAGATTCTAACAAAGATGGTCAAAACGTACAGGGACTGGTCGGAGCAGTTACCGTATGCTATCATTAGGTATAACACCACCATTAGGAGAGCAACGAGACAAATACCTTTCTCTTTGGTGTATGAGGGAGAAGCGGTACTTCTTATAGAAATGCAATGCAAGTCACTATAGGTTGCACTGGAATCACGGTTGTCAGAGATAGAATGGGCAGAAAAGAAGTAGAAAAAAAGGCTCTCTACCACACTCAACTATACCAAAAAAGGTTAGCTAGAGCATTCAACAAAGGTGTCAAGCCTCGTACTATCAAGGAGGGAGATTGGGTCCTGAAACAGGCCCGACCTATTCCCTTTGAACCTCAAGGCAAGTTTAAAGGCCCATATCTAGTCATGAAAATCCTACCAAAAGGAGTAGTTAAGATTTCAGACTTAAACGGCCAAGAATTCATTCAACCCATCAACATGGACAGGCTCAAGAAATACCACCTTTAAAAAAAATAGAGAAAAGAGCCCGATAAGTTGAATACCCATTCTGGGCAACTTATACAAAAATTAAGGCAGCTTGCTAGGGTGAAAACCTCGCAAAGAGGCGCTCTAGGTAAAAATTAAGGAAAAATAATCCCGCTGAGACTCTACACTCAGGCAAAAATTAGGGTTTAAGAGAAAATATCCAGCCAAAAAACCTACGAAGGGCAGTTAATAATAGGGGGCAATCTCAAGCGCAATCAGTACAGTACACTTTTGTAAATAAAGTTTGTGTTGCATTAATAAAGCAGAATTGTTGGTAAACATTGTCTTATTTTATGGTATAATGGAATGTTTACATTTGCGTAAAAAGAAACATTTTCAGCAGAGGGCGGATATGAAACCTTCTAACGCCCAACATTTGCATATTCCATCCTGCTTGCTTCATACAGGGAACGTAGCTCTCGGGAACGAGAAGCAAATGGCTCACGATCTTGCATCGATACCCATACCTTATAAAACTAGTTAGTTGTAGTGCTGTTATAGAATATCACATTGGTAATCCGACGTCTGCCATACCATTCATGATGAATCTGGGAAAGAAACTAAGGTTGTAGAAGTAAGGTCTCAAAGACAGGCAGTAGAGGCGCAATGTGTTGAATCTGGCCATATTGATGACAGAGCCAAGAAGGAGTATAAAAGCTGGAATAGCACAACCCAACCAGGGGAACACATCTCTTGAAAAGTTCAACTGTCACTTCGGTTAGAGACCACCATGGACAATGCCAACGGATGTTATCCTCTCGTAGGTTAGTCAGAAAGTCATCCCACTCATCTTTTGTCACATGAAATGCAGCACGGGACAGAGAACGGGTCATCAGTTGCCAAGGTACATAACAGCTCAAATTTGTAGGAACCTCCAACAAATCTAGCCTCTCCCGTAGCCAAATCTACTCAAAACACACATCAATAAAGCCAAAAAAACCTAAAAACCCACACGAAAAACCAAAAATTACCCTTAACCTGCAGAAGCACCGAACTTCCTTTGAACCTGCCACGTTGCGAAACACAGTTCAAACCCACAAAAGTCTCAGCCAAAATAACCGGAAAGGGGTTTACACCTGCTTATACCTGATCGATAATATGAGCAATTTGGATGTCACCTATGCTATCAGGGTCAACCAGCAGAAAAACTGCATACAGATAAAAAGCAATGATCCTTCGCCAGGAAGGACAACCGATCACTTTATGCTGGCAGTTCTCCATTAACTCGGGTAGCAGCATCCTTTTATGATGAGAGTAGACTTGCAGTGTCTAGGGTGCTAAGTCAAACAACAGTACCATGAAACTATAAAAATCTAGCTCCAAGCTAAGCAGGGCTATAGGAATTGAAGAAGTAATAAAACTCTTCCCTAGGATGGCAGTAAACGCTTCAGGCGTGGGCCATATTTCTACACCTCTGAAATGAAACATATGATATTGATGGTTCCAGTACTTGGCGGTGCTACTAAGGAAACATTCATTAATTTTTATACCCTTCAAAGCAACCAAAGGAGATAAAGCAAAGTCAAAAAGAAAATTCCATTTCTGATGACTATCACCCAAGAATTCTCGGATGAAACCCACAATCATAGAAGGAGCAGAGGAAAGAATGGAAGCCATTCCCTAAACAAGACTATGAAACAAAGCAAAGGGAGCAAGAAGAAGAAAAGAGGAGAAAGATGAGAGAGCCAAGGATGAAGAAATAAGCTTAAAAATCACTTCTCCTTATATAGCCAAAGCCACACACTTCAAACCAAAATTTGCATGTATAAGTATTAGGAGGCAATTCCTATTAGAGCAGAGATTGACAACCATGCAAGCTCTATAACTCGTAGAAGGCAGAAGAAATAGATTAGTGGCATCGCACCTGTCAAATGCAGCAACAACATAAAAAATCCTACATGCAATGGCCAAAGGTCCGGTCGGACCTTCATCGAACATCCGATCGAACCTTCACGCTGCATTAAACATCCGGTCGAACATTCAAGACCTGAGATAGCTTATATTTTCTATAATTCATGCATTTCACAGCCATCCATGCATGCATACATTTGAATAGTAGACGTAAATTGCACTCTCCAACCATGCATTAACACATAATCATAACATTAAAAAGTTCAGACATCATTCAAGCATCCAAGCATCTAAACATTCAAACATACACATATGCACATAGACAACAGGTTTAGTAAAGGCTATCTCTATGAGCAATAGTCAACGTCAATGAGTGTTCAGAATACAGGGCCAAACAAATGCCCAAACAACAGTGAAAAGAAGTGTTCGTAACAAGTGCAAAAGATCAACTCCGCCTGGGGCAAACACGTCTAGCAGGCTCCTGCTCCTCCTCCTCCTCCTCAGACTCAAAATCTGAAGAAAAAGACTCTTCATTCGATGAAGACCTTGGCCCAGTTGACATTTGCATCACTTGAGTCTTAAAAAGGGCTATCTCTCCATTTCTCTTTGCCAACTAGGTTCATCAAGCTATGAATAACTCCACGGTCAGAAACTTACAAGCCTGAAACATACCAGCCAGCTGGTATGAATCATTGATGGAAACTTGCAAGGAACAGGAGAAGCATGAGAATTTCAAAGAGTTAAAGGCTCCAGAGCAACAAACGAGATGATAATCATAACATACTTACATGGCTAACGTCGGGGGGGGGGGGGGGGGGGGGGGAAAAACAAAAAAAGAAAAATAAACGCCCACAAAACCCATACCGGGTT
>CANYLF013550079.1:0-10221 GCA_948193215.1 Bocquillonia castaneifolia
GGTAGGACATTCAGCTCAGAATTTCCCATTAACTATCACCCATTAACCATAACTAGGATGGTAAGCAATAGTAGGACAATTCCATCTATGAGTGGTAGTCACTGATTTTGCCCCCTATGAAGTGCGCATTTGTAAATCATAGGTAGCTTGACCAGTGGTACACGCGAGGTAGGGTGTTTTAATACAAGAATGCAATGCAAGAAAACTAGAGTTGGATATAATGATAATGAGTTACTTAAATCATGTGAATCGTAAGTCTGTCGTCCCCAATGGAGTTGCCAAACTATGGATAAAGAGGGGTTACCTCAGTGATCCAAGTCATGCGACGACCGCGCAACTGTGCTTTTAGTTTACGACAGCTAATAGTGTGAGTCGCCACTCGAATAGGCATCGGGAAAAGAAATTGGTGAGCGTCTCGATTCCCTAAAGATGCATAAGACACCAAATAAACACAGAGATTCCAAGCTCAGACTTATGCATTCTTAAGGTGAGATTCTTACAAGAAACTCATAGGATTTTATCTACCTTCATTTCCACTACTTAAAGCGAGTAAAACACATAGACACATTCTTACATTTTACAACATATACAACATGCAAAAGGTGAGTTTCTATACAAACAAGGATCAATTTTACAATACTGGGCCATAATTAGTCCATATTACATGCAAATGGCCGAAGCACATAACACAACATATCAAACAACCTAGGTTACTACCATTTTAGCCTAAAGATTACCAAGTAGTCTTATTAGGTTCATTTTAGCGAGTCTTGTCCTTGTTAGGGTTAGGCTTACCTCTTATGATTCCCTTTCTCCTCTCATAATTATGATAACTTATCAAGTCCCTCTCGCTCTCGGACGAGTGGACAGAACTCCCTTCCAATCATTAAATTGATGAAAGTTTCTTTGAAAGTATATATAGAATAGAGATTGCTGTTCACATAGCCTAGGTGCTACCACAAGAATTCGTAGCAAGGATTTGACTTTGCCTGCCCTAAATCCGTTTCACCGCTAACTCGATGGGACATCAACAGTGAGAATGCAAGACCTGGTTCACGCAGTAAAGCAGCACTCATTTTGCCAATTTCTTACCAAAGAAGGTTAGATTACTTACCTTTTAGCTACGTTCCACGTGAAATTTTTATACACAGAAGTTGTAGAGCACTGGGGGAGCCTTGCCAGAAAGCAACGCCACTCTTTGCCATAGTTAACATAGAACACCACTCTTGGAGTGGCGTTAAGACTCAACGCCACTCTTGACAGTGGCGTTGGAGCTCAATGCCCCCCCCAATCAATGGCGTTGCCACACACATGCACAGGGAACATCAATGCATGATGTAAATAACCTAAAACAAGTGTCTATATGGCACAACCCAACCTAGCATGCATCTTAGCAATCAAACAAAACTCAATTGGCATTTACAGTGAACATATACTGCACAACTTATAGAAACTATGAATCATGATCACAAATCATTCAAATTGCATGCAAAAAATCCAAAACAACTTAAAACAACATCAAAACAATAGAAACAAATTATAAATCAACTATATACATCATGCCAAGAACTTACAGTAAACACATATCAAATGCAGTAAACACCCAACATACTGACTTCTATGAAAATCAACCAAAATCAATTAGAATGCACAAAATCATTTTAGAAATCATTTAAATGCCATAAAAACATTTATTAAGTCAATAAAACACCACATCATAGCATTTAAACAACTTATAGTGAATTTCAATTAAAATTGAAATGAACGTACAATATACTACAAATCGATTGAAATTATTTCAAATGCTTTTGATTTTAATTAAAACATGTTAGAATCATCTAAAAACAAACATAAAACAAGACTTAAAACAATTTTCAGAATCAAAATCATCAAAACAAGAAAATTGAGAAAATCACGTACAGTGTAGTATAGACAACCAAAATTGAATAATAATCACCCATAACCATTAACAATCATAAAATCATGCCATAAAACACCTTAATTGAATGAATCTAACATATAAACATGTTTAGAATCAATGAAACAGAAATCTAATAAGAAATGCAAAAAACACAATACGTACAACTTTCACAGCAAAATTAAGCAGATGAACATTTTGATGCATTCAATGAATGAAAATCACAATGATTTCATGAAAACAATAAAAAATTAAAAAATAAAAGTGTTTAGAATACTTACAGTGAAGATTTGCAAAACTCTAGATTCAACAGACAGCAATTCAAAAGGAATAGATCTTCTAAGGAAGGCTTGATTTCCCTCAGTTGTTTAAGTTGATTGGCTTTTGATTATTTTTAATCATGTACTGTTCTTTTAATATTGTTTATTTTCTCTCTCTAAACTAAAAAACACTTATAGGAGCTTATTTAAACCCTTTAGCTGACTTCCGTAGAATTGCCAACTTAAATTTTTCCAACCTCCCTTGTGAATGATTTTGATCGAGTGTGCCATTAATAGGCAGTGACTCTATGTCATTGCTTAGAAATTAAGTAGGAGGTTTTGAATTTTGAATTGGTGATTGATGTAATCAAATCTTCTGTTATTTGACTTTCAAGTTTGAAAGAACGATTTATGCAAATCTGATTTTTGAATTTTAAATTAAGAATGATCTCCTGTAAGTTTAAAAAAGGGAAATAGATTTGGGCTCTCAACTAACCTTAAGCCCAAAAGAACTTAATTAATTACTTAAAAGACCAGCCCATAAGATTTGAATGAAATATGAAGCCCATTCCAACCTTTAAAACCACAATCTAGGCCCAAACATCACACAAAGCCAATTAACATGGCAACATATGTTCTAAACCCCTTTTGAAGCCCTAAATGACAGAATTAGAAAAATTGCATTAGAGACAAAAACGTGCAGAATGGCCCAAATTACAATAAGAATAGGTTTTAGGCCATTTTGAGGCTCGTATGAAAAGCTATGATGAAAATACTGCACAGTTTCATTTCAAAAATGATTTTCTAGCTTAAAGTAATGCACTTTCAAATTTGAAATCCATTTTTAAACATCACATGATCAAAATGAAAGCCATATCACTCTACTTATGCCTTGTGAGCATAAATGATAATCACTGGGAACTCTGAGCCGCTTTCCCACTCCTGCATCCAAAAATTAGGTGTCTACACCATGCTTAAGCCTGTCAGAATTCATATTGCCATTGTTGCATATCATGACTATGAGATTTGGAAAATGGATGTAAAAACAGGGTTTCTTAATGAAAACTTACTTGAGAATGTGTACATGACAAAGCCTGAAGGTTTTGTACAGCCTGGAAATTGTGATAAAGTATGCAAGCTTCAAAGATCCATTTAAGGTTTGAAGCAGGCTTCTCGGAGTTGGAATCTTCATTTTGATGAATCAGTCAAAGAATTTGGATCTATCAAAAATGAAGATGAACCTTGTGTTTACATGAAAATTAGTAGGAGCGCAATTATATTTTTGGTCTTATATGTCAATGACATATTACTCATTGGAAATGACATCTCTACCTTGCGTAATGTCAAGTCTTAGTTAGGAAGGTGTTTTTCAATGAAAGACTTAGGCGAAGCTGCCTATATCCTTAAGATAAAGATCTATAGAGATAGATCTAAAAGGCTAATTGGTCTAAGTCAAAGCACTTACATAGATAAAGTACTGAAGAGGTTCAGTATGCAAGATTCCAAGAGAGGATTCTTGCCTATGTCTCATGGTATTACTCTTAGCAAGACTCAGTGTCCCAACACTAAAGATGAGCGAGAATGCATGAGTAAGATTCCTTATGCTTCAGCAATAGGATCTATCATGTACACCATGTTGTGCACTATACCAAATATCTATTATGCCTTAACCGTAACGAGTAGATACCAGTTAGATCCCGGTGAAAGTCACTAGACAGTTGTCAATAACATACTTAAGTATCTAAGAAGATCTAAAGATGTGTTCTTGGTATATGGTGGATTACAAGATGATCTTGTTGTGTGTGGTTACACAGATGCAAGCTTTCAATCTAACAAAGATGATTTTTTATAGTAGTCAGGATATGTGTTTTGTTTGAATGGTGGTCCTGTCAGCTGGAAAATTTCAAAGCAAAGCACTGTTGCTGATTCTACAACTGATGCTGAATACATAGCAGCATCTGATGTAGAAGTAGTTTGGATCAAGAAGTTCATCACTGATCTTGGAGTGGTTCCTAGCATCACAAATCCTATTGATGTTTTTTGTGATAATAATGGTACTATTGCACAAACAAAGGAACCTAGATCACATCAGTGATCCAAACACATTCTTAGGCGTTATCATCTTACTTAAGAAATAATTAAGAGAGGTGACATTAAGATAAGCAAAGTTCCAATAGATGATAATGTTTCTGATCCATTGACTAAGCCTCTGCCACAAGCAAAGCATGATCATCATGCTAGGTCCATGGCTATTAGATACATTAATGAATGTGCCTAGTGCAAGTGGGAGATTGTTAGTGATAATGCCTGAGGCCTATTATATGGACATGGTAACGATTGAATTTATTATTATCATAATTTGCATGTTTATTATATAATAATGTCCTTGACTAATATTATTAATTCTTCTAAATGTCCTTCATATATTATTGTTATGGGAATAACAATAAATTAAGATTAGTATGAAGTTTGATTGATATTCATGAGATGAATATAAGTATGAGATACAAATCAAATTCATATATATTTCTTGAGAACAAATATTGGACCGACCCACTTTGAGATTACAACATAGATCAAAGCTATAAGTTAATCTCTAATAGTTGTGTCATTAAATCCTTAGACCTTAAATTACTATGGTTCTCAACATGAGGATTATTATGTTTTGACATAATCAAACATTGTCCTTAACCGGATGATTGTAAAGATTATGATTGAGCATAATAAGAATCATGTAGTGAGATATAAGTTATTAAGATGGAATTTGTCCCTCTTAATATAAGAGAGATATCTCTGGGCCCCTCGACAATTGAGACTGAGAAATGCATGGCTGTGCTCAAATGAATTGACAGAGATCAATATCACTTGTTTAGTCAGTGTAATTGGGTTTTGAGAAATTAAAGATTGAATGATATGAGGTTGACTTGATCCATGCCTTATATTCCATCAAGATATCATGAGACAAAAGGATTTTGTCATGAGCTATATTAAGGTTGTCTCGAATTATGAGCTTTCCATTTAACTTGGATAGTCATAATATCTTGCTAGAGGCCACTTATGACTTGTCGGCTCAAAATGTCATTTAGGCCTACTGCCAACGTTAATGGAACCTATAGGGTTACACACTAAGAACAAACTAGAATGGTTATGATTTATTATTGTCTAGATTCAATTTGCCTTATGGACAATAAATTACCAAGCAAAAGAATTATTATGGGCAATAATTTACCAAGCAAAAGAATTACTCTCTATAATAATATAAAATAATAAGATTATTTTAAATTATAAATAATAATTAATTAGTTATTATTTAAATTGAATTTAAATTTGAGAAAATTAAATTCATAATTTAAATTGTAATAAATGACTAATTAGTTATTTATTTAGATTTCCTTATTGGTTATTGTCAAAGTTAGGAGCCTATAAAATTGACTAAGGAAATCTAAATAATTAAAATATGTATAGGATTTTACGAGAAGTTGGTTAAAACATAAATTCCTTATTTGATAAGGACTAGAATTTAAATTGTTATTATTTAAAAGGAGAATTAAATAAGTAATGATTAAATTCATTTTTAACCTAACCTTATCATCTATATATACTATCCTATACACCATTTATTTGGTTAGCCTCCATTTTGAGAAAGAGAGAATAAGAACACAAAATTGTTTTGAGAAAACGAAGTTGAACTAGCATTCAACTCCTTCATTTCTAGTTTGTTAATGTGTGGATACCTGTAGAGGGTGGTCGTCTATCATAAAGGCAGCACCTTAAAGATCCAAACAAGTTATTGGAATCGATTAACAAAGGTAATTTCGTTTATCCTTTCCTTCGGTTTGTTTGAAACCCATGTGATCCTTAGTAGGTTGAGGGATAAAAATGTAATTTTCCGTTGTGTCCTTGATTCAATCTGATTGGATCTTATGCCCATAACCTAACACTACAGGGTGTCAGGTCACGGGGGCGATGATGCTTGTCGTGGCCGAAAAATTCATAAAGTGCTCCATAGCTAGTTTTGCTCGAGATCATGAGAAGGATGAAGCTATAGATGATCATAATGTTGAAACATTGAATTCAAGTTCTTGTTATGAATATGAATTTGATGGTGAGTCTATAGTTTGCAATGGTGAGGAAGGTCCTATATTGGGTGATGATTTGGTTGATAGTGAACCTATAATTTGTTATGGGTCCGATGTAATTCAACCATGTGAAGCTTATGAACATGAGGTGGTTTTGGTGGACCCTTCTTTGCCGCATGAAGATGCCAATGTTCTTGATTCAATTTCAGTAATTGTAGATGCTAACATTCAACCGACTTTTGAAGATAAACAAGAAGAGTTGGTTGTGCATGTTGTTCATATGGAGTTTGTCCTTCCACCAGAATTTGAATCAGATTTTCTTGAGTAGATGCTAACATCCAAACTAGAAGTTTATGGAGGTGATGATGATTTTACAAAGGTGGTCTTGGGAGCATTACTAGAAGTTAAGCATTCACTGAATCCTAAGCCATGTCTCACAAGGAAAGGTCTTTGTAACACCAATAAGGTATCAAGATTCTCCTTGCCTTTGTGAAACTTGGCAATGGATTCTCTCAATTCTTCAACCTCACTTTTCAATGGATCATTCTCTTTTTCAAGAGTCTCCATTGAAGAGATTTTGAATTGAGAAGCAAGTAGTTGACCTTTAAGCTCTCCAAGGGGAAGCTTAAGTGCCTTTACTTGAGCTTTTAGCTCATTAACTAACATATTACTAGCCTCACAAAGGTTTTGAGCTTCAACCCTCTCACAATGGAGGCGAGTACATTGAGAGTTAAGCTCCTTGAAGAGTTCAATAGGATCATCCTCATCATTATCATCACTTTCATAATCATAAGTAGAAAAAAGAAAAGAAGATAAGCGAAAAATACTTACCTCATTGGGAGAGTCATCCAATGCCATGAAAGCAAGGTTGGCGGCTTCATTCTCACTCTCACTCTCACTTTCACTTTCATCACCTTGTTGAGAGGAAGAGGAATATTCATCATTTTCATCCCAACTGGCACTAAAGCTCTTCTTGGTCTTGCCTTTGAGAGTAGGACACTCCGGTTTGATGCGTCCCTTCTTGCCACATTCATAGCACTTGATGGAAGAACCACTCTTTTTCACCTCTTTACTTCTTCTTCTAACTTTCCCTTTGGATGAATCTTCTCAACCTTTGATCATTTTAAATACTCTCTTCGAAAGCATTACCAATTGTTCTTCGCTAGGACCACCCTTAGCCTCATCCCTTTTAGGCTCATCATCTTGCTCTTGAGTTGACTTGAGAGCAAGTGATTTCTTCTTCTCATCTTTCTTTACTTCACTAGTTTTTAGCTGCTCATCCTCATCTAGGTTCATCTCATAAATTAAGAGACTACCTATGAGTTCATCGGTTTTCATAGTGGTGTGGTCTTTAGATTCTTCAATTGAGGTGATCTTGGCCCCAAATTTCTTTCTAGGTAAAAAGCTCAATATCTTCTTGTTTACCTCCCTCAGGCTATAGATCTTGCCAAGCTTCTTAAGCCCTTCCACCAATGCTGCAAACCAGTTTGTGAGTGTTGTGACATTCTCATCCACCATTTTCTTGAAGGTTTCATATTAATAGAAAAGAAGTTCTATCCTCTTGTTCTTCACTTCAATTGTCCCTTCATGATAGTTGGCTAGAGTCTTCTAAATAGAATGAGCGGTTGTGCAATGTTGCACTCTAGCACACTCTTCTCTATATAAAGAAGCTAAGAGTAAGGACATAGCTCTTTGATTCTTACCATTGCTCTTCTTGTGTGCATCCACCAAATCTTTAATTCCTTTCTAGGATAGTTGTATTATCTCTAACGGTTGTGGTTGGTGGAGTCCATTCTACTAAGATTTGATCCCAAACATCAATTTGATCACTAACCAAGAAGGCTTGCATACGTAACTTCCAATATGGATAGTCACTTCCATCAAAGTAAGGTCTCAGACTTCCAAAGCTTTCACCCGAAGTCATCTTTTTATCTTTTACTCCCACTTAAGGTTGAAATGAGCAACAAGGCTCTGATACCAACTGAAATGACAAAGAGGGGGTGTGAATTTGTGCGGAATAGAAAAAAATTGCTTTGAAGAATGAATAAGAATTTATAGTGGTTCGGACGCAACTTGACCTACATCCACTTCTCCCAAAGACACTTTTTGGGTTTCCACTAACCACAAATAGAAAACAATGGAGATTTCAAGGCTATCTCCAACCTTTACAATGTGAGATTTATTAGGCTATATCACTACCTTTACAATGAAGATTTTTAAAGCTATCTTCAACCATTACAAAAGAGTTTTCTAAGGCTAACTTACAAACCGAACTCAAGTGTTTTTATGGCTTACACTCAAAACCAAAAACCCAAGTGTTTTCAAGGTACACACTTAAACCTTTTTCTGTGTTTTAGTGTCTCTCACACAATACAAAAACAAAGTGAAAATTATAAGAAGAAGAATGAAAGTTTTTTCTTACAATTACAACATAAACTCTTAAATAATTTATGAATATTGTGACTCTTAATTGTTATTCTTTCTTCAGGCTCTTGTATATGTTTTGATGCCTCAAATACCTCCTTTTATAGGCAAAAAATCTGAAGTGGCCATTCTTAATGAACCAAGAAATTCAAACTTCATTGGTGAGGCTCCATTATTCAAGGCTACCAGCTTGCTTGACAAATGTAGCATGTCTCCTTCAAAATTCAATATCTCTAGCTATACTCTTTGCAAAATTGTGATTCTTTTTTTGTTAGAAACTAGAAATCCATACCTTTTCAACTATATTTGGCTCTTTTACTGGAGATTTGTAGATTGTTTTTAATAATTCAAACAATGGACGCCTAAACATGTGACTTGCAGCTGGAGTAGTCTATATTCAAACAAGAATATCTCCTCATAAAAAATTCAAAATGCTCCACCATTTTTTGCATTAAAAAGTAGACTTACAGAGCTATAACCCCACCAAATTTCATGTTCAAATGATGTTTCTACAATTTTTGGCATAAGTTTGAATACAACCTATGTGTTCAGTCCTTTGTCTGACAGCATGACCATAAATCACTCAAAAATTCATATCTTTAATTTTGTAACTCCAAAAATTCTAATAAAAATTTTTCTAAACACTAGAAATATTGGGCTTTCAATCTATATATAATTTATAACATGATTATTGCCTAATTAGTGCAGGTAATTCGTTTAATTCAGTCAATCCAAAATTGACTCTGCACATTTAGTTTTCCTTAAGCCCTAAACTTCCATTATACTATGTCCATTGTGCATAACTTGTAGGTTTAATTAGCCCATGACATATTTTATCTTTTTACTCCAAACTCTCACCAATTAACCTAAGTGTTTTATTGAGGTTTACACTTGAACCTATCCACCTAATCTAAACATCATTATCCCAAGTGTTATAATAAGGTTTAAACTTGAACCTATCTACCTAAAACTAAACACCATTAACCCAAGTGTTTTATTAAGTTTTACACTTGAACCTATCCACCTAAACTAAAACACCAAGCGTTTTAATAAGGTTAATTCATGTTCACTCGACTAAGATAAAAATTGTGACTTGTACAAAATGTTTACTTCATCAAATAAAAATATGTATCCTTTTACATTAAGATACCTGAAAAACACTTAACAAACATATTAGTGAATAACTTAATATTTTACATCATCAAAATCATTAATGAAATATCGTGGCTAACAATCTCCCCCTTTTTGATGATGACAAAACATTAAGTTTACAAAAATATATATATAAAAGTGCAAAATAATACCAAAAATATAAAATATTTTTATTTTCTCCCCCTTTTGTCATCAACCAAAGGGTAAACAAAAAGCACCCCCTCAAAAAAATACAAAAGTATAAAATAAAGAAAATGAAATTAAGATGATGAAGAAAGCATTTTGGCCAAAACAGTCATTAAATCAGTTAAAGTTTGATTTGTTTGTACTTGCTGTTCTTGCAAAAAAAATAAATATTGCTCAATAGTTATCAAGCGATAATTGGTGT
>CANYLF013552672.1:0-10149 GCA_948193215.1 Bocquillonia castaneifolia
GAGATTGATGTGAATTGCTATTGCTTGGTTGATTTGAGATGTGGTTTTGGATGATTGTTACCTTGGTTGAATGATTGAATGTGATTGATTGCTAGATTTGATTCTGTTTGTATAGTTGTTGTATGGAATATGTGCTTGGTAATTTCAATTTAGTGTATTCAAGGGTGATTTGATTAAATGCTTATTGAGTTGCCAACTCACCTCCTTGGCATTATTTTTTCAGGTTGTTGATAGCTTGTAGATTGTAAAGCTCACATGCATTTGCAATAGAGAATCAGGTTGGCTAGAGGACCATGAGCACGAGCATATTTTGAGCATTTGGGGTTGTATGTTTACTTTTTATCTAAATGGTTTGGGATTAATTGTGACAAGTATGTTTTGAGTCTTAAAGTTTATGTTTAAAGGGTTGTATATGAGTTAATATCATTAATATAATGTAATGCAAGTTATTTATGATTGGTATATGATTTTCTGATGGTTTTTGGTCAAGTTTCGGTCTAAAAATTTGTATTCTTTGTGTTCCCTCAGTCACACACGTGATGGGGCCATCACCCACGCGATTATGAGTCCAGAATGTTGAGTCTCTCTGTTTCATTGATCACTCCCGTGATCAAGACCATCACGCACGTGACCAAACCTGAAATTTTTCTAGCTCTCGGCTTCTTTGATCACGCCCGTGATCCTTCCCATCACCTACGTGACCGTGCCATCACGCACGTGATCACCTTATCACCCACGCGACGGAGCTTTTGCCCTGTTTTCTTCAAATTGTTTGTTTTTCCTTATGGTGTTACATTCAAGATGTTGAAGGGTCTGAAACACACATCAATAGAAATAAATAAACATATAAAACTATGAAAAAACTATCGGTCAAAATACTATACTTACAGAAAAATAGAGTTTGTAGGTCTCTCCGAGCAGTTTCATTTCAGGGCCTGAATGCAGTTTTGCCATATCCTTGGGGAGGCAAGCTAACTCTGAAAATCGCCTAGCAACGCCATCACTCTCCATGGAAATTTATTTACGGTTAGCGTGAAGCTAGTCGTCGGCTAGGATGGGTGCTCCAGATTCTTCAAAGAAAACCTTCCTTAGAACAAATGGGCGCTCAACCCCATCACCACATACTACAGACCCGTCGAAGCGAGGAAGAGCAACAGAGGAACCCGCTCTTTCAGTAGCAACGAGGGCACCGGATGAGTGAATGTGAGCCGCCATAAAAACAGGTAATGAGCAGACAGCGGTACTGACAGGAGGTACACCCGTAGAGGTGGTAGTAGTAACAACACCAACAGTTGATGTAATTGGGGTAATTGAAGTAGTTCCAGTGGTTATCCCAGAACTAACGATAGGAGCCGATGTAACAACAGTCGCTGCACCAGAGGTCCTAGCTCTCTTAATGGGTCTTGAAGGAGGAGCCGTATCAAAGACATCCCAGCAAAATATGTCATCTCTACAATTAGCAAAGAAAAATAATAATCAATTAAAGGAGGTAAAAAGTGAAAGAAGAAACAAATAAATACCATATGCAATGCCGGCTTCAGCGGCTAGCTCTATTACAAGATTCGGATCAGCTTCAGATGAGCTAAAAGAAGAAATAGGGCTACCCGGATGATCTAATAGCTGGATTCCCTTAGAAAGATTCCTAGACCTAGGAGGAGATGGTGATAAGGGAAGGATATTTTGGGCATCATCTATGTCGGCTAATAGACTAGCCATTTTAGGATCTTCTTCATTGACAAGCCGGTCAGAAACTACTTCTTTACCGGCCATCTTAGAAGAGTCTGTCCCAGAAGAAGATTTCTCAGCGAGATAACCAGAAACCCGCTTTTCCATACTCATCCCATTCTTAAAGCGAAGAGCAACAAATATCTACAATTCTACCCGCTCCCTCTTTTTTTGCTTTTTGCGGCTAGAAAGGACACCTACAACCCAATCATGGGGGAGAGTTCGAAAAGCATCCGCATGTTTAACAATCAAAAACCTATCCTTTATACCTTGAAACTTGGGGGGACTACCATCCCAGAAGCGATATGTCGAATCGCGCCAAGAGGTCGAAAGAAACATCTCTCTCTAACAACGGGTCAGTTTAAAATACTATAAAAATCTATTTACAGTGGGTTCAATATTAGCCCGTTTATGAACATGTAAAAACCCTAGAAAACTAAGAATGGAATTAGGGTGAAATTAACATAAAGGAATATTTTGACACTCCAAAATTTTCACCAAAAGAGGTTCCAGGGGAAATCTTAGATCAGCCTGCAATTGGCTATCTTAAGCAATAACCCTATCACTACCCAAACGATCAAAGGCACGACATTCAACACTAGGATGATGATAAGAATAACCATCAGGTAAATGATATTAGCGAATAAAATTGTTATAAGTATTCAAATCAGTGAAAACAGACTTTGCTTTGACAAATCAGTCATCATAGCATCAAAACCAGCAATATTCTCAGCAGACTCATTAGGTAAATCAATAAGAGCCATTAGAATAGAACCTGCTATTAGTTGAAAGTAATCGGAGAAGCAAAGGCAACAAAAACACCAAAGGAAAACCTCGAAAGTGACCAAAGAAAATGCACAGGAAAGCGATCAAAGAAAGTACGCAAGAAGAAAGAGAGAAAAAAATAAGAAAGAAGTAAAATAGCACAATTTATAAGAGGAAAGAAAAAAATAAGGCTATACGATTAAAACAAGATCAACGGCTGAGAAAAAGGTAAGAAATCAAAAAGACACTGACACACAAAAAGTTAAAGCGATAATTAGTTAATAACAATTATCATCGCAAGAAAAGAGGGGCCACGTCTCATCATAAAGAGGGAAATAACTGACAGAATTGAAAGGGCGCCAAAAATTTGAAAAGACTAGAAAGATAGAATTCAAAATTCAAATTCCCTCACTAATCTAAATGGATCTACTAGATAGAAAAAAAAGGAAGTCAAATACCTGTAAAACAAAACATTGAGCCGCTTGATATTCTTTGAAGCGGATGTAAAATGAGAAGAAAAATGAGAGAAAGAGAAAAAGCAAACAAACAACAACGCCCGATCAAGAAAAGTGCGGATTGATAATATATGCGGATACGTATAATACCTCTTACCTTTAAAGATAAGTCGCTTAATTGGCATAAATTACAGCCGCTTACTTTAAATGCACAAACCCCGATGCTTATAAAATCGCAAACGAAGTCATAAATAACTTCCCATACTTGAGGGGGGGGGGGGAGTACTGATAGAGTAGTAGATATTGGGCTAGAATTGGGCCCGATATCACAAAATAGAAAAATGGCATCTTTCTAGAAGACTAAAGGAATAGGAGGCCAAGGGGACACTTGTAAGAAATCGAGCAGGTGCTCCCAAAACCCTAGATTCCTTGAACACATTATATAAAGAATAGTACAAGGATATGTGAGGTAATTCTATTCTCCTAAAACCCTAAACCCTTCTATTTTCTATTCTCTTAGTATTGTTTACTGACTTAAGCATCGAAGTACGAACAGGACCCCTCAGTCCCGTCGTGTTCTAACCCTATTATTTGTGTTATGGAGACCCGTAGAACAGGCACATAGACCCGCAAACAGAGGATAGAGACCCGCATGGAGAATGAGGATCCATCACTTACTAAAATAAAATAATTTATTTTCTAACACCCATTGGCTTTGTTCGTTCGTATATTGACCTGAGTTCCAATCTTTTTGAAGGTCCACTACCACATGTCTCTTCCAATGTCCAAGTATTGGATCTTTTTAATAATTCATTTTCAGGGTCAATGTCTAACTTTTTATGTGATAAGATGCATGAGATAAAGGCTATGGGATTCCTTACCCTTGGAGACAATCTTTTATCTGGTGAAATACCCAATTGTTGGGAGAATTGCAGGAAATTGAGGGTCCTAAAATTAAGCAACAACAATTTCAGCGACAAAATCCCCCTGACAATTGGAAATTTAAGTGAACTCGAGTTTTTAGACATCTATAACAACAGGGTATTCGGTGAAATACCATTATCACTTCTAGATTGCCATTACTTGTTCGTGCTTGATTTGCATAACAATGAATTGGGAGGAGACATTTCAATGTGGACAATAGGAGAAAGGCTTCCTTAGTTGTTGATGTTAGAATTTTGGGCCCAATCCATCTTAGAGGAGTGCACATGATCCATCTCCATATGGGCTTGCATGACATTGGGCCCTCATCCATGTTAAGTAGTTGGACTTCTTGTTAAAATGGCCTAAGCCATTTTAACTATCCTAACTACCCAACTATATACCCATATTTTTCCTCTCATTTTATCCATGTGGGACATTTTTCATTCGTTCTCGTTTTCATTTATTTTTACAATCTCCAACACTCCCCTTTAAATGCAAGTGGGCTTTGCTCTCCATTTGAACCTCAGAGGCCTCAGATCTGTTTCTTTGTTTGGGCTTGTGTTCTTGAACCTCAGAGGCCACAGGTCTCCATTCTTTTTGCCTGGGCTTGTGTTCTTCATTCTCCATTTGAGCCCAATTGCATTTGCTTCATCATTTTGGGTCTGGATCCTCCATCATTAATTGGGCTTTGGACCTTCCATTGCTAGCCCATCTTCTGTTATGGGTCTTAGCCTTCAAACTTGTCCAGTTTGACATTGTCCAGTCCTCAACATCTGGCCCTTGGATCGCGACGGTTAAGCCTTTGAGCTCTGATACCATGTTAGAATTCTGGGCCCGATCCATCTCAGAGGAGTGCACATGATCCATCTCCACATAGGCTTGCATGACATTGGGCCTTCATCCATGTTAAGTAGTTGGACTTCTTGTTAAAATGACCTAAGCCATTTTGACTATCCTAACTACCCAACTATATACCCATATTTTTCCTCTCTTTTTATCCATGTGGGACATTTTTCATTCTTTCTTTTTTTCATTTGTTTTTACAATCTCCAACAAGTGATACTCAATCTTCGTGGGAACAAATTTAACGGTCAGATATCCAGCAAACTCTGCCACATGACTTTACAAATTCTAGATCTTGCTAATAACAATATCATCAGCAATATCCTAAAATGTATCAAAAACTTGAGTGCGATGGCCGGTGATCGGATGGAACAAGGCTGGATTCCTGGCTGGGATATGGGTGCAGTCAAAGTTATAGAGAGTTCTTCCATTATGAAAAAGGGAAGAATGACTGAATATGGTAGTACCCTTTATTTAGTAAAAAGCTTAGACCTGTCAAATAATAAATTATCTGAAGAGATTCCTATGGAAGTAGCAAGGCTTAGAGCACTCCAGTCTTTAAACTTGTCAAACAATTTTTTAACAGGGAGAATTCCAAAGAATATAGGCAACATAAAATATTTGGAAAATCTTGATTTTTATGAAAACCAACTTGTTGGTGAAATCCCACAAAGCATGGCAAGTTTGCTCTCGTTGAGCCATTTGAACTTGTCCAACAACAAATTGACAGGAAAGATTCCTATAGGCCCTCAATTACAAATTTTAAATGGATCCAGTTTTACACGGAACAACTTGTATGGGCCTCCGCTTACCGAGGACTCTAGAGTGAACATCGATGCTATTCCCCTTGAGGAAGAAAGAAGGGAAGACAGTGAACCTGAAGCAATGGATTGGTCTACTTTTGTGTGCAGGGGTGGAGGCAGAGAGGGTGCAAAGGGAGTGGCCGCTACCCCTAACCAGTGAAAATACCCTATAGGGGGTGTCTTCTACCGGCGGTTCAGCTCCCCTCTTGTTACGATTCCGCTCCCCCAGGACAGCAATGACCGTTGGTGAAGGGCTGAAGGCTGATGGCAGAGGGAGCAATAGCAGAGATTTAAGACGCAGCAAATGACCAAAGGTTGAAGACGACCCATTTTATTTATTTAGGAAAAATTGAAAGCTCAACAGAATGGCCTATTAAATTTGTTTCTCCTTTTATTATAGAAGAAAGGAAAAAAAATAATTCTCAATTTAAGTAGAAGCCCACCAAACTTATTTCTATTTTCTATTACGATTTTATTCCCCAATCCCTTTCTTCCTTTTAATTCAAATATCAAATCTCAAAAATTTATGTTAAAAAAATAAATTCCTAAAATTTAATTTTAGCCGTTAAATTCAATAAACTCAAATCTAAATTTCATCATTATTAATTTTTTTCAAGTTAAGATACAGTAAGTTCTTTTGATCTTTTAAGGGTTTTTTTTCATTTTAAATGTTTATATGAATTCTTTTATCTTTTCTCATCTTTTATTTTAAGTAGATTGGGTAAATATATATTTGAGTTGATGATTCAAACATTAAAATTGCTAACCTAAATCAAGTAAGTTTCTTTTGTTTTTAAATTTCTTATGTAATTTTTATATGAATTTCATATTTTTAATCATTCATTGAAGTGTTTTTATTATTTTTGTAATATTTTATTTTTATTTTCATATAGATTATATGAATTTCATTTATTTCTTTTAAATAATTGTTTTTAAATTTTTATAGGAATTTCCCTTTTCTTTTAATTCCTTATATTGCAATTGTTCCTACATTTTAATATTTATTAGCTTGAGTTGTTTATTAAATGCATTTTACTTGAATAAGAGATATTTACTGGAATTGACCTTGAAAATTTTTTTTGGAATGTTTTCAAAACATGTAAAATTGGAGAATTGAACTCCTTCTAGTTTTTTGTGGTATTTTTAATTTTTTTTAATTATTACCATTATTGTACTATTTCTTGTTTGTAATTAATAAAAAAATTTTAATGTAAAATTTTCTATACAAATTCATTCACTCCCCCTCTCTGATATTGCTGGCTCCACCACTATTTGTGTGAGTATTGCTCCTGAATTTGTTGTGGGATTTTGGGTTGTAGTGTGTCCTCTTGCCTTTAACAGGCGATGGAGGCATTTATATTTTTTGTTTCTGGATCGGACGTGGAATAAAATTATGGTTTGGTTTAATGTGCATGTTGTTAGAGTTTTTAATTCCCAAGTTTAATTACAAAAAAATATGAAATTTATGTGTAAACTATATCTGTCTGCTTCCCCAGGAATAAGAAGTTTATTAGCTTTTATATTTGTCACAAGGGATGTTTTTGTATAGTTTTTTTTTTGTCTTTCTATTCATAATGTTTTATTAGAGCACCCTTAGTCCATTGTTAAAGCCTCTTTGAGGTCACTCATAATTTGACATTAAGTTTTAAAATTAGACTCTAATATAATGTTAAAAATTGTGTTAAATTTAATGGGTGTTATATTTGGTATCAAATTTGACACGCATAAGATATATTATATGTCAAATTAATTTTGACATTTAATGATTTTTCACTATTTAATTATGTATTTACATTTATTGATTTGATTGTATTTATCATTTTGATTCATTATTTTCTTTTTTTCATATTTCTTCTTTTTTAAAATTTTTTTCTTTCTATTTTTACTTATTATTTTCATTTTTTTCCTTATAGCAATACCAAATTAATTAAGGTAATTATTATAATAATTATTTATACAACTATTTTTAATACTTTTTGCTTTTGAGATAATTTTTTTAAAATTTCAGACATTTTACTTTTTTTATATTCCTTGCATTTACCATATTCTGTTTCTCTGTATATCTCAATCCAAAATACAAAGGGGGGTTTTTTTTTTCCCCTGATTCAGCGCACTGCAAACGGTTTTTAAGTACCTTCATGATACACCATTTTTTAATCTAATAGTTTTAGTGCAAGTTGAATCATTCATTTCTATTAATAATTCCAAGACCAAAATTATCAAAACTATTTATTGTATCCTATCCGGTTGAAATGCAATCAGGCAAACGTCTAGCAAATTTAGTAAATTTGCTTGGTGTTGGCATGGAGGTAGGGAAGAGAAAGGTTAAAGAATCTATCTCTAAAGTTACCTCTCTGATTCAAATTCACCCCTAAAAATAAAAACGGCTCAATTTCTTCTATCAATTAAGTAATTAAGTTTCTGAGTACAATATCACCATAAATAAAGAGATAAATATATATTTCCTTTGTAACACTCAATGATTTGCTCTCTAAAAAATTCAATTTAATCCATAAACGTGCTGATAAAACTTCTTATAAAATCACTTTTAATTCAAAAAAATCAATATTCTTTTCACAAAATTATTTCTAAACTCAATAAAATGTAAACAACTGCATTAAAATTTATAAAACTTATAAAATATTAATACCATACAAAATTGTATATATAAAACATTTGACACTATTATTACTAAATTTCTTTATAATTACCATAATTTAACAAATAAATAATCATTTTTTCACAATTATCCTAACATTATCCCACGTTTGAAATGTTAAAGGCCTGATTGACAAAAAAAAATAAAAGATTTTGAGTGCTCTCTACAAATAGTAAAGATTTTTATTGGACCTTTTACCTTTTTTACATGAGTAACAAATGTTTAAATACTTGCCTAATCGCATTTGCTAATTAAGCTTTGAACCACAACATAAAAGATTTTCAAAAAAAAAAAGGAACCACAAAGTTTATAAGGTAACTAAGTTATATGAAAATTACTTAGTTTTCTCCATATTGCTTCCCGGCATGTCACCAACACCTTTGCCAACATCTTTATCAATGATCAATTTGAGCTTCAACTTTTGGATCCTATTACCGAAGTTGTTGGGGCCATCAAGGCTGAAACGTTATGTTAGAAGGACAGTCTCCAATAGCAGACACCAAGCCGCGCCACCCCCCACCCCAACCCCCTACCACCCCTTTTTTTTTGAAGTGAAATTATAATTATAAAAGCAATAAAAAGTAATGTAAAAATAGAGACCGTAGTCCAAATGGGTTATCTTTGAAGTGAAATTGATTCCAATTATTTTTTTATACATAATTCCAATTGTGTTAGTATAAATTAAGTAGTGTTAATCAAAGTAAAAAAAAAGATACAAAAACACCATTAATATTTAATATTTAGTGTGAAAGACACATATTTACATTATGTCTAGTAATTGAGTGGTAAAGTAGTTCATGAAAGCTTGTTTCACCGGTTAAATGTTCTTGTTTTTTTTAACTTTAATAGCTTATCTATCTTTCACATTAAACATTAATGGTGTTTTTGTATTTTTGTCCATAAAATAATTTAGAAAAATTAAATAATAATTACAAAATTAATAAAACTATCAAAATGATTATATGGATTTATTCATTTTTATTACAGATAGATATAAAATGTATAAATTTCATAGTTAATTGATCATATTCGTACCTTTATACAAATTAATTGATAGAAAAGAGTATGGTTTTTAAATTAATTACAATTATTTTTTCAATGTTACTAATACTTTGGATGGACCATGACTTTGGCTTTTTTTTTTTTAAGGATAACCATGACTTTAGCTATAAACTTGTATAATTCTGTGATTGTGAACCTATCGTATTAAGTCTTTTAAAGTGAATTCCATGCAATTTTGGAGATGATTCTACAAAAACAAAAACTGATGTGACAATCTAGGAGAAATACAATATAGATCGCACATATTTTTTCCATAAAGTAGAGTAGAAAAGAAAAATCTCAATCTGAAGACTTGTCCATTCAACAAAGGCGTGCAATGAAGACTACTGCAGAGTGTAGACTGAGGTATTTAGCGAATGATATTCGAACTTTATCATATATTTTAATTTGATATTTACATTTTAATTTATATTATTTTAGTATCTAAATTTTTGATTTATTTCATTTTAATACCTAAATATTGATTTTTATTACATATAAAGGTACCGGCTCACTACTCTGATAAAAATTAGATGATAAAACAACTCACAATTGATATATTATTTAATTAAATACTCTATAAACCTTGAAAACATCATATAACCTTTAACAATTAATTACCTTAAAACCTTTGAAAACTCTAGTTACAGATGTTAATAAAGGACATGATTTTTTTTAAGTATCATTGTCTTAAATTGAAGAAATCAGATATTTTTAAAGATTTTCGGAGTTTTCGGAATTGTTAGAGAAATATTATAGTAATTATTGACTTTCATATTAATTAATTTTCGTAAAAAAAAAATGAACGTGGCATCAAAATGAAATATATGATAAAATTAGGTTACAATTAGTGATTAATACCCGTAGACTGGCAAAGCAAAGAAAGCTTCCCGTAAGCCCAATTACAGTATAAATAGCACTCGATTGGAAGGCT
>CANYLF013554985.1:0-12134 GCA_948193215.1 Bocquillonia castaneifolia
AAAAAAATATAAAGTTTTAAATTTTAAAGGGTCGGTACATTTATAGACTATAGTTATAAATAAGCGTACCCAAACTTCAAGGTATTAAGCTTCGATTCATTTATCATACGAGTTTAGCTCGAGTGTTGTAATCGAGATGAGTATCATTGTGTTTATTTACTGTTCACCAGTCTAATCGAGTTTTTATTGAGTTTCATTTTTATTTTATAAATATTAATTTAAAATATTTTTATTATAAAAATTATTCTTAAAAAATTATATTCAAAATTTAATGTATATAAATTATAATTTAAATATGAAATTATGATTATAAACATAATTATGACTATTTTTAATAATTAAAGAATATTTATAATTATATATTTATTGATCAATTTATTTTTACTTATAAAATTGATATGTAAATTATAAATATTATTGATTTAGTTTCAATATTTTATTTATAAGTGTAAATATATATTTTAAATGAACAATTAACGAGAATGTTCACGAGCTTTTAAATGAACAAACTCATGAACACCAAATCGAGTTGTTCGCGAATGTAATTGAGTCGAGCATTTTAATATTTAAGCTCGGCTTATTTAACTTAAAGAATAGAAAATTGAGGCTAAGCTCATTACCAAGCTGAGCAGCTTGGTTTATTTACAGCCCCTGCTCGATCTTATATTTTATGCTCATTTAGTAATTGAGTCAAGCATCAATATATTCATATAGTGTTTAAGAGTCTAACTGAATTTTACCAAGTTTAATTTTTTTATTTATCAATTTACTAAAAATATTTATACTATAAAATAATTTAAAAAAAAAAATATTCACAATAATGTATATAAAATCATATAATTTATAGTTTAAATATGAAGCTTAAGATTCTAAATATACTATGATTTTTTAATAAACAAAAATATTTATAACATATTAGTAAACTTATTTTTATATATCTAAAATTGATCAGTAAATAACTTATAAACATGTTAAAATTTTATTTATAAATATAATATACACGTTAAATGAATATTAAAATGAGCAAACTCATGAGTTTTTAAACGAACAATCTCACAAATTTCTAATTAAGTTGTCCACGAATGTAAACGAGTTAAGTATTTTAATGTTGAAGCTAGTCTTACACCCTCATAAAGGTCTAATTTTTAAGTTTTAAAAATAAATGAAACAAAATCAAATAATTAATTAATCAAAATTAAATTAGTAAAAGCCAATGTTGAACTATTAAAAAAAACTAAAATTGGACCACAAAAATCAAAACCCAACCATTCTTAGATGGTTTGATTTCTACTAGTATTTGGAATAAACTTGTTAGTTCCCGAATAGAGATTGGCGGTTTTCAGACCATGATCAAGTCTACTTAAATCTACTTGAGAAAAAAAAAACTTCTTAAATAATTAATTTAATCATTTTGTATGCATTGATTTATTGTATTTTAAGAAATTAAAATTATACTAATACTAAGCTAATGTAACAATCCCAAATTCCACCATTTAATTAGCAATAAGATAGAAAATAATAATAATTAATTAAGATTTTAAAACTTCATTAATCTGCTTTTCAAAATATATATTTTTTTAAATAAATGGCACAACAATCGTTGTTAAATGAGCAACGATCGTTATTAAATATGCCACGATCATTGTTAAGAATGCGATGATCGTTGTTAAATTCATGAAAAATGGCCAAAATTACAGTAAGATACACGAACTCGTGGGACACCTACAACGAGCTCGTTGTTTAAAACAGCAACGATTGTTGTCAATCTTACAACGATCGTTGTTAAGACAAATATTCCAAAACGAACATTTTTAATGAAATTCACAAATCTAAAACAGAATTTTCAGCTTTCCTTAATGAAAACAAACTTTAACAACCTCAAAACAACTTAAACGTATAACAAAATTTCTCACACATAATAAAACATATCCATAGTTTATCAAAATCTAATTATATACATCATCCTACAAATTATATAAACATATATACACATCAATTCCAAACTACAACCAATCTTTAACATCAAACCAAATACATAAAATGTTCATGATTAACCACTGGCCAACCTTAGACACTTCTACTGCAATGCACATGATCTCCTGATTATCAGCACGCGTCGTCCTTAACCTGAAAAATACTGCCAAGGGGTGAGCTGGCGACTCAGTAAATAAATAAAAGCTAATACTAATCTCTACATACATACTTACTTGTACGTATATAAATATATATATATATATATCAAAGTTACAAACCACCAAATCCATCAATTCTAAACATATCAATCCAACATAACTCCTCACATCCATCAGTACAAAGTTTCCAAATTCATCAACACATTCTCAATGGAATTTATCATCTCATCAAATCAAATAGCACTTTCTTCACAACTTCAACTCAATTCACCAATCACAATTCTCAATGCACAAAACTCAAATCACCAAATTCACAATCTCAAATCACAATTCACAAACTCAAAATTCACAATTACAAATCAACCTTGATAATTAGATAAACTATCTAAATGATTGGTTCAAAGAATGGTAACTCGACCACATCTTTTCAATAATTTTCATCTTTTTCATTATCATAATTCACATCTCTTTTTCAATATCAAATCTATCTCATTGGAACACCAATTTCCCCTCTTCCCTTTTCTAGGGGTTTATCATCATTCATTACAATTCCCCCTTTTCTCTTTTCTAGGGGTTTTATCAGATGTATGCATACATTTAAATCTCAAATCTTGGGTTACCAATTCCTAACCAAACACTTAGACAATTGAGCTCATTATCAAGCCAAACATAATCACACAATCAATTAACAATCAATTCAACACAACAATCAACCAACCAATCCTTTCATCACAATAATTAATCATTCACAAACATTTCATTCCAATTAACAATCCCAATCACAACCATTTCATTTCTACAAACAATCAAACCATTTCATAACAATGAAATGTTTTTCTCAACTTTCTCATTTCTCAATTCAATTCCACATCAATTACTCATCCATTCACCATTTCTCATTCTCAAACCACATCACAACAATTTATCAATACCATTCTTGTCAAATTCATACATTGTCAAACACATTCTCACAACACAATTCAATCCAACATTCACAATCAATTCCACTCCACCACATTTCATAATCAAACACAATCAACTTCACTAGCATCCAATCAATTCACACTCTTTCAATCATAACCACAATCCCATTCATCCAAACATTAAAGATTACTATAGAATTTAATCAAATCAACCAAAATACATAAATGAATCATATAATTAACATCAAAATAAGATATATAATTAGTATTAATAGCTATTTACTTACAACTCATGAAGATCACCAATTAAACCTCCTTTCTTCACAAACCCTTGCTTTTAAACCTTCCCTAAACATAATTATTCAATCCAATAAACAATTCAATAATAAAACATACAATTAATACCCAATTATCCCTTCTAAAACATCAATTACATGTTTTTAAACATTTCAAATAAACACCCCCAAAATTTACTCAAATCCTAACTCCCAAAACCATAATTAAACCAATTAACATCAATTAACAATAATTAATTAAGAAAAACTTACCAATTAATTAACTTCTTGTCAAAATCTTCTCCTTCCCTTCTTCTTTTCTTCTTCTTTAGCTCTCCCTTTCTTCCTCTTATTTTTCTCTACAAACTCCACTAACTTCCCAAGAGATAACCCCTTCTTATCCCACCAAAAATTCATTTTTCTTTTGTTAATATAGTTTAAAATTTTTTTATTGGATGATTATAAACTTTGACTTTTAAGCCAAAAATTAAAGAAACTTTCAATTACACCCCCAAACAATCTAAGACTATCAATAACATCCTTACCACTTTTATTATTATCAATTACACCCTTCACGCATATGAAATGAATTAATAATCTATAATTAACAAAATTATATATTAATAATGCTAATTAATCAATACTGCATATAATTAATTATGAGGATGTTACAGCTAATTCACCGAGGCCACGTTGTGGTTAAGCCCTTGGTTCCGGTGTAGTAGTCTTTGAGGACGTATGGGCCTGGACTGGGCCTTCGGACTCCCACATCATTTAAGTAGAGTGTGTGTGTTGGATATATGGAATTCCGCATCTATTAAAATTACCATGGTTTTGATAGATGGCGTGTTCCGTCCCTATCTTCTGTGTGTATTCTTAAAAAAAAAAAAAAGCTAATTCACGGAATGGAAAGAAAATAATTCCATTTATAGGCATTAAACTAAAAAGTAGGGAAATAGATTATAGAGCATTAAATAGAAGGATAACTGTATCAAGCCAATTTTGTAAAAAAGAAGAGCCATAAATGAATTAATATGATTTCAAATGTAGTAGTGGAGATTGACTCACAAATTATGGTTTATGCTTTAGAGATGAAGTCAATGGTAGTCATAGTTAAGAGATTTTTAAATCTTTGGTTAATGTTCTTGTCAGTTTGGCTGAGACGTCTATTTCTACCTCAGATCACATGCAATACTAGGGATGTGCAAAAACCGAATCGAATTGCACTTCCGACATAAACCGAGTTGAAATTTACATTTTGGTTTGACTAATTAGGTTCGACTATGTGGTTTGATTGGAGGAATTCAGAAATTGTGGTTTAAAGTTTGCGGTTCGGTTTGAGGGTTTGGAAAACCGAACCGAAAATAACAATTCAATTTTTTATTTTTTTTATTTTTTATACATTTCATATGTTTTTTTATATATTTTTCATATATATTATACATATATCTATATATATATTATTTATGTACATATATTCTTATTAATTTTTTTAATAAATATGTATAAAAAAGTATAATAATTATTTATAAAAAATTAAAAAAAAATTAAACTGACGAACCGAATAATTAATTTGATTTGGTTCGACGTCAGTTTGTATGTAATAGCGGTTTCACCAAACCACGACTGTCAAACATCACGATTTGACTGATTCAAAAACCGAACCGAACCGCAGTTTGCACACCCCTGTGCAATGCCATAGAAGGTTAAAGCTAGTGCTATAGTATATACTCCATGTTTACGTTTTTCTTGTATTAATAACATGCATATATATATATCATGATATCAACACATAAAAATGTGAGATTACTGGTTACTCATCAAATTAATAATTTATTTATATCCTTTTCTTTTTACTATCAACAACATCCACTTTAATTAATAATTTAGTTTACATAGCATAAGACTAATCAAGAATATAAAATATATATATATATATATATATATATATATATAGTTCGTTCTCGTCACACGCGTTACGTGTGGAATATTTTTATTTAATTTTAAAATCTAAAAAAATTAGTTCATAATTATAGAAAATAAAACACACAAATTAAGTAAATACAAAAAATTTATGGTAGAACAATAGAATTTTATATGCCTTTCATTGATTACTAAATAAACTTTAAATAGTTGATAGATATAGAAAATATAACACCCGAACTAATAAAAAAATTATATACACCTTTTAAAGTTTAGGTCTTCAATCGTCAATCGCTAATTTAATAGCTTTAATAATGGAGAAATTTATGAAATTAGATTCATTTTTTTATTAAGGAAAGAAAAAACCCAATTAATCTTGAATCAATCAATGAAGCCTTTGACTTTATTCTACATCATGAAATTCTTCCAAACTTTCTTGTTCATTTTTTTAAAGAGAGCAGAGAAAATTTTTTCGAACCTTGGTTCCATTTATTTATAACTCTTAAACCCTAATAAGGCAACACACAAATCCTAAAATGATTAGGACTCTTTTCAATTAATTCCAAATAATAAATCCTAGTAAAATTCAGATTTCCCATAAGACTGCAGATAGTTTCTCACTTGAGAATCAATTTTCGGGCCCCTACGATTTTCAAACACCCAAGACTTCTTTATAAAGGTCGTATATCTTGATTTTCTCTTGAATTTACGCTTTTTAATTACTCAATTCTGAGTTTTATAGCCCAAGTTATGCCTTGTCAAATGTGTTGCACTTTCGAGCTGTGAATTTCACATAAAAAATTCCGAATTTCTTATGAAAATTCAATATAAACACAAATTTAATTTAAACAAACTAATTAATCACTAATTCTACTATAACAATAATATAAAAACATTTACAGACCTTTTTAAGTTTAGATCTTCAATCTTCAATCGATACTTTAATTGTTTTAATGATAGAGAAATTTGTGAAATTATATTCATTTTTTATGAAGGAAAGAGAAACCAATTAATCTCGAATTAATCATTGAAGTCCTTGAGTTTATCTTCCATTATGAAATTCTTTCAAGCTTTCTTGTTTATTTTTTAGAGAGAGAAGAAATTTTTTTTCTAGCCTTGGTTCCATCTATTTATAGCTCTTAAGTCTAATGAAGACAATCCACTAATCCTACAATAATTAGGACTTGTTTCAATTAATCAAAATAATAAATCCTTGTAAAATTCAGATTTTTCCTAAGAATACACATGGTGTCTGACTTGTGACCCAATTTTTGGATTTCTACAGTCTCTGAACGGCCATGACTTCTTTATAAAGGTTGTAGATCTCAATTTTATCTTGAATTTAGGCTTTTGAATCATCCAATTCTGAGTCTTATAGCTCACATTATGCCCCATCAAAGTTGCTTTACTGTCAGATTGCGAATTTGATATTAAAAATTTGAATTTTATAAGAAAACACAAATAGTTAAATATAAATCTAAAATTAATTAAAAAAAACTAATTAATCCATATTCCCACTCCAAATACGACTCTAAAGAACCCAAAAATCTTAGAATGACTACGACTTGTTTCAATTAATCCAAATAATAAATCTTTGTAAAATTCGGATTTTCCCTAAGAACGCACATAGTGTCTGACTTTTGACTAAATTTTCGGGTTCTTACAATCTTCAAACAGCCATGACTTCTTTATAAAAGTTGTAGATCTTGATTTTCACTTGAATTTAGTCTCTTAAATCATCCAATTCTGAATCTTTTAGCTCAAGTTATGCCCCGTCAAAGTTGTTATACTGTCAAACTGTGAATTTAATATTAAAAATCCAAACTCCGTAAGAAAACACAAACAATTAATATAAAATTTGAAATTAATTGAAAAAACTAATGAATCCTTATTCTTACTCCAAATATGACTCAAATAACTTAAGTTGAACACTAAATAGACTCTAAATAATTGTAAAAATAATTACATGAATCCAAATAATAAATCCTTGTAAAATTCGGCTTTCCTCTAAGAATGCAAATAGTGTTTGACTTGCAACTGAATTTTCAAGTTTTACAGTCTCCAAATAGTCATGACTTCTTCATAAAAGTTGTAGATCTTGATTTTGGACTCTTAAATCATCCAATTTTGAGTCTTCTAGCTCAAGTTATACCCCATTAAAGTTGTTGTACTGTTAGACTGCGAATTTGATATTAAAAATTCAAATTTCATAAGAAAACACAAACAATTAATATAAATTTGAAATTAATTAAAAAAATTAATGAATCCATATTCCTACTCCAAATCGGACACATATTAACTTAATTTGAATACTAAATCGACTCTAAATAAGTGTAAAAATAATTATATAAATCCAAATAATATATCCTTGTAAAATTCGGATTTCCCCTAAGAATGAACATAGTGTCTGAATTGTGACAGAATTTTCGGGTTTCTAAAGTCTCCAATCGGCCATGACTTCTTCATAAAAATTATAGATCTTGATTTTCTATTGAGTTTAGACACTTGAATCATCCAATTTTGAGTCTTATAAATCAAGTTATGCCCTGTCAAAGTTGTTATACTATTAGATTGCGAATTTGATGCTAAAAATCTGAATTTCATAAGAAAAAACAAACAATCAATATAAATTCAAAATTAATTAAAAAAAACTAATGAATCCATATCCCTACTCCAAATAGGACTCAAGTAACTTAAATTGAACACTAAATAGACTCTAAATAAGTTTAAAAATAATTACATAAATCCAAATAAAATTAATCCTTATAAAATTTGGATTTCCCCTAAGAATGCACTTAGTGTCTGACTTGTGCCTGAAATTTTGGGTTCCTAAAATCTCCAAATTACCATGAATTCTCCATAAAAGTTGTACATATCGATTTTTTCTTGAATTTAGACTTTTGAATCATCCAATTCCGAGTCTTGTAGCTCAAGTTATGCCCGTCAAATTTGCTGTACTACCAGACTACGAATTTAATGTTAAAAATAATGAATTTCATAAGAAAACGCAAATAAATAAATAAATAAATAAATAAATAAATATATATATATATATATATATATATATATATATATATATATATATATATATATAAGATTAGTTGTATTTTACAATTACATGTGTATAAAGAATTAGAACTTTAAATTCTTTCAAATATTGTATAAAGAAGTAAAATATAATAAAATTTTTAAAAATTCTAAACAGTCATACTATTAAAAGAAAATATGATAGCAAAACTTAATTGAAACTAGTTTTTTTCTTCACGTGCGCTGCACGTGGTACTTGTTATTGATATAATTATGTTCTCAAATTATTTTTCTTACTTTTTAAGCTAAACCATATTACTTGATTACCAATAAATGGTATAAAAATAAAAATTTATATACTTTTTTAATTGTAAGTCTTCCATCTTCAATTTATGCATTTTAATTTTCAGTCTTCAATCTTTAATCTATGCTTTAATAGCTTGAAAGAGGAAAAATTTTGTAAAATAGTTTAATCATTTTTTTAGAGAGAAGAACAACTCTTTTTCAGTCTTGATTTTGAAATATTTATACATCTCAAGATCTAATTATAACTTTCTACAAAACTTAGAAGGATTAACACTTGTTTCAATTAATTACATGTAGTTTTTTTGAAGCTAATTAATTACAAGTAGATAATCCTTTTATAATTTAGATTTCGACCAAAATTGCACGTCACATAAATTTTGACTTGTAACTAACTTTTCAGGTATTTACTATCTTTAAATGGCTACAATTTCTTCATAGAAGTTATAAATTTTGATTTGCTCTTGAATTTAGACTTTAAATCACTAAATTTTGAGAAATTCACATTCAATATAAATATAAATTTAATTAAAAAAACTAATTAAAATTTATTTCTATACTAAACTGTCTAAATTGATCACTAAAAAGACTTTTAAAAAATTAATTCATAATTATAGAAAAAAATACCCAAATTAAGAAAATACAAAGAATTTATGGCAAAAAATAAAATTTGATATACCTTTTAAATTTTTGGTCTTAAATCTTCAAACCATATTTCAATAGCTTGAATGATTGAAAAATTTGTAAAATTTGCTTTATTGTTCTTTTAGAGAGAGAAGAACAACCATTTTTTCAGTCTCGATCTTGATATATTTATGCCTTTCAAGATCTTACTATAGCTGCTCACAAGTCTTAGAATGATTAGAATTTGTTTCATTCAATTCCAAGTAGTCAATCCTTTTAAAATTTGGATTTCAACTAAGACTCCACATGTCTTTTGATCTGTGACTCACTTTTAAAGTGATTTGCAGTATTCAATGGCAACGACTTCTCTATGAAATTTGTAGATCTCGATTTTCTCTTAAATTTAGATTTTTTGAATCACTCAATTCTGAGTCTTCTAGCTCAAGTTATGGCCCATCGAATGTGCTGCACTTTTAAATTGTGAATTTCACATTAAAAATTTGAATTTCCTATGAAAACTCAATATAAATATGAATTTAATTTAGATAAATTAAGTAATCATTAATTCTACTCTAAAAATAACCTAATTAATCTAAATCAATTACTAAATAAACTTTAAATAATTAGTTCATGACTAAATAAAATACCCAAACTAAGCACAAATAAGGAATTCACAACTGAAAAATAAAGCTATTGATTTGTGACTCACTTTTTAGGTATTTACAGTTTTCAAATGGCCACGTATTTTCATGAAAGTTGTAGATATTGATTTTATCTTGAATTTAGGCTTTTGAATCATCAAATTCCGAATTGTTTAGCTTAAGTTATGGCCCGTCAAATGTGTTGAACTTTCAAGCTACGAATTTCACTTTAAAAAATTTGAATTTCCTACAAAAATTTAATTGCTTGAATGATGAAAACTTTTATTGAATCAGCTTCATTATTTTGGTCTATTTATCAAGATCTAACTATAGTTTTGCATAAGCCCTAGAAGGATTAGAAATTGTGTTAATTAATTCCAAATAGTTAATTATTTTAAAATTTCAATTTCAATAAAGATTGCACATAAATTTTGATTTGTTAATCACTTTTCAAGTTTTTTCAATCTTCAAATAGCCACTTCTTCATGAAAGTTGTAGGTGTCGTTTACATCTTATATTTAGGTTTTGGAATCTCTCAATTCTGAATTTTTAACTCAAGTTATGACCTATCGAATATTCTGCACTTCTAAGCTGTGTCTCACATTAAAAACCCAAATTTCCTATGAAAACTCAATATAAAATTGAATTTAATTTAAATAAACTAATTAATCACTAATTTTACTCCCATAATAATCTAAATTGATTATTAAATGGCCTTTAAATAATTAATTGATGACTATAGAAAAAAGAAAATCAAAACTAATCAAAAACAAAGAATTCACGGTTAAAAAAAAATTACATACCTTTTTAAGTTTAGGTCTTTAATTTTCAATCGATGCTTTAGTAGTTTGAATGAGGGGGAAATTGTAAAATTCGATTAATTGTTTTTCATGAAGGAAAGAGAAAGTCTAATTAAACTTGAATTAATCGTTGAACCCCTTAAGTTTTTTTATTCGCCATGAAATTCTTCTAAGCTTTCTTATTTATTTTTAGAGAGGGAAAAGAGATAGTAATTTTTCAGCCTTGGTTTACATCTATTTATATTGCTTAAACCCTAATTAAGACTGCTCACAAATTTTATAACAATCAGGACTTATTTTAATTAATTCTAAATAATAATTTCTTGTAAAATTCGGATTTCTTCTTAGACTGCACAAAGTGTTTGACTTGTGACTCAATTTTTGGGTATCTATAGTCTCCAAACAGGTGTGATTCTTCACAAAAGTTGTAGATCTCAATTTTTTCTTGAATTTAGGCTTTTGAATCACCCAATTCTGAGTTTTCTAGCCCAAGTTATGGTCCTACGAAGTTGCTACACTGTCAGACTGCGAATTTAATGCTAAAAATCTGAATTTCCTAATATATTACTTTATTATTTTAAGTATATATTTATAATTTCAATAATTTATAATTTTATGATTAAATTTAAATCAGTCTGTATGTTATATGGATCTATATATTTTTTCAATTATTATGTTTTTAATATATATTTGAAATTTTAATTATGAATATTTTTAAATCATAATTGGCTAAGGATTTTATTTTCTATTATTAAATAAATATATCCTAATTCTAATTTATTAAGGAATTCCATACTTACTATTAATTAATTAAAATAATTATTAAATGACTTTTTAAATCATCATTAAAACCTTTCAATAAGCTAATTAGGGAAGGGCAATGTAACACCTCAACTTAAAACAAACCAAGGGCTAGGTCGCGGGCGCGGCCAGCCAAGATCGCAGGTCGATCTAAGAAGCAGAAACCATATAAAACTGGAACTGAAATCGCGGGAGCGATTTCTGTCACTCGCGGGCGCGACTTCTGAACCCGAGAACACGGACTTCCTAGACACAATCTCGCGGGCGCGACTTAAGAAATAGAGAGCTTGGTTTTTCTGGTTTTGAAACCGCGTGCGCGATTTCCTTAGTCGCGGTCGCGACTCTAGGGTTCGAAAAAAACTATGAATTCCTAAGCCAAAACTTGTCAAAACCCTCTAGGAAACCACATACCAATGACACGAAACACACACACATCTTATATGCAAAATAAACTCTTATATATACATATCAATATACCTTTATACAATCAAATAATTCATTACACATACTTGTCATATATCATTCCTAAAACCAATTACATACAAAATGTTGTTTACAAACCAAATGCACAAAATGCTCATTATCCACTGGCCAACCTGAACTTCTATTGCAATGCACGTAAACTTCTATCTTCAACCTGAAAAATATGCCAAGGGGTGTGCTGGCAACTCAATAAGCATTTAAT
>CANYLF013561960.1:0-19647 GCA_948193215.1 Bocquillonia castaneifolia
CCGCATCAAGCGACACATCAGCTATTCTTGCACCTACAAGACTGAAGTTGAGGAACTCCTGAGAGAGGCAGAAAAGTTGACGGATCAAAAGGAGAGGTTGCAGCTATCTGTTAATGATGCTGTAAGGAATGGGGAAGAGATCTATGGGAACGTTGTCGAATGGCTGACTAGTTATAACGAAACTATTGAAGAGGTCCATCATCTTCTCCAAGAAGAAGCAGCAAAGAACAGGTGTTTCTTTGGATTGTATCCCAATTTGAAGGTGCGCTACCAGCTTGGCAAAGCCGCGGTTAAGAAAGCGTCGGCAATTGATCAGCTTCGAAACGAAGGGAAATTCGATTTAGTTTCCTACCGTCCGCCTCCTAGACAGCTTGTCACTCAATCTGTGTATCATCGTGAAGCCTTGGAATCGAGGATGTCTATTCTGAATCAAGTTATGGACGCTCTTAAGGATCCTGAAATTAATATCATTGGGGTGCACGGAATGGGTGGTGTCGGTAAAACGACACTGGCAAAGGAGGTTCATAGACAAGCTGAAGCAGAAATGCTGTTTGATGTCGTGGTTATGGTGTGCGTATCTCAAACACCAGATATCAGAAGAATTCAAAGGGAGATTGCTGAGGTCCTAGGATTGAACCTTGTTGAAGAGGGACTTCTTTTAGGAGCGCATAGACTGTGTGAGAGGATGAAGAATGAGGAGATTCTTATAATTCTTGATGATATCTGGGGGCAACTACATTTAGATGAGATTGGAATTCCATGTGGCGATGATTACAAAAGATGCAAATTACTCCTGACCACAAGGATAACAAGTGTATTGAGTGATATGGGCACCCAAAAAATATTCACGGTTCCACCTCTAACTCAAGTAGAGGCATTCAAATTGTTTGCAATGACTGTGGACCACGCTAAAGACCCAAAGTTCAGTGCTATAGCAAATCAAATTGTCCAAAAATGTGGAGGGTTGCCTTTTCTAACTTTAGTTGTTGCAAAAGACTTGCGAAATTGTCAGGAGCTAAATACGTGGAACGACAAGCTAAGGCACCTATCTGCGTTTGACAGTGAAGAAACTTCCCAAAAAGCAAACATTTTCATTGAGTCAAGCTATAATATGTTGCCTTGCAATGATATTAAATATTTTTTCTTGCTTTGTGCTCTCTTTGGGCAATCTAACGTTCAAATTGAGTATTTGTTGAGATACGGTGTGGGTTTGAACTTCTTTAAACAAACAAGGACCATTCAACAAGCAAGAGAGAGGGTGTATGCGATCATCCAACAGCTTGAAGATTATAGCTTGTTGTTGCCTAGTGACCAAAATGAATTTGTGAATGTGAGCGATTTTGTTCGTGATGTTGCCCTCTCTATAGCGAGCAGAGTACAACATGCCTTTGTATGTCCAAGTGGTGTTAGAATGACGACTTTTCCAAACAAGGATTGCTCTGTAATTTCCCTTCAATACTGTGATTTCCAAGAGCATGCTGGGCCTGATTCTGAATTGTCTGGGTTTGATTGCCCGAAAGCAGAGTTACTGTTGCTTCTCACAGAAAATCTTTCTTTGAGAATCCCTGATTCATTCTTTGAGGGGGTTAGAAAACTCAAAGTCTTGAACTTCACTGGAATGCGTTTTGGGTCCCTGCCTCGTTCTCTTAATCTTCTAACAGAAGTTGGTACCTTGTGTTTAAATGGTTGCCAGTTGGAGAAAGTTCCGATCATTGGAGAGCTAAAACAACTACAAGTCCTGAGTTTTGCGGACTCATATATTGTTGAGCTGCCTAGGGAAATAGAGCAATTGACTCTGTTAAAGGTATTAGATTTGAGCAATTGTTCAAAACTTCAAGTTATACCTGCAAAGGTCTTATCAAAGTTGTCCATGTTGGAAGAATTGTATATGGGTAACAGCTTCACGCAGTGGGAGGCTAAAGGGATCAAAGATCAATGTAATGCAAGCCTTGAAGAGTTGGGAGGTTTGAAATGTCTCACAACTTTGGAATTACAGGTTCTAGATGCCGAAGTAGTATATGAATGGGACTGGAGTACTGGTTTGCAGAGGTACAAAATATTCATAGGAGATGAGTGGGACTGGAATGGGATATATGAAACCTCCACAACGCTAAAGCTGAAGATGATGGCAAGCTCTGAAAATATCTTTGACGGGGTTAAAGCATTGTTGAGGAAGACTGGAGAACTATATTTAGATGACGGGAGCGGAATCATGAGTGAGTTTTTTGACCTAGATGGAGGAGGCTTTCCGCAATTGAAGCATCTTCATCTCCAAAATAATCATGTGATTCAACATAGCATCAGCTCAATGCAGTCAACTTCATGTCAAGCATTTCCTATCTTGGAGACCTTGGTTGTGGACAGGTTAATGAACCTAGAGAAGATTTGTCATGGCCAACTGGAAGCAGGCTCTTTCAGCAAATTAAGAATTTTGAAAGTCAGAAATTGCAATAAATTGACGAGTCTCTTTTCGATTTCTATGGCCAGGTGTCTTTTTCAGCTTCAAGAAATTGAAGTCATTTCATGTGATAATATCGAAATAATTGTTGTTGGTGAAACTGATGAAGATGAAACTCTTGAGCTCAAACAGTTGCGCTCATTGACACTGGAAAAACTGCCACGTCTGAGAAGTTTCTGCAGTAAAAATAAGCAGTCTGTCGATTTTCAGGCTGGGCAACCAAGTGAAATTATACCAGAAGAGAAAGTTGATACCCCATCGTCACTTTTTACCAGAATGGTATGTCTCCCTGGCTCCCTGATTTAGCTTTTCCATGAAGAATAGTGAAAATCATTTCATTTATAAAAGGCAGCGTCCTACTTGTCCATTAATGAGAGCTATTCATTTATTGTGTCATTTTATCTTTCTGCAGGTTTCTTTGCCTAGCTTAACAAGCATAGTTGTTAATGAATGCAATGGTTTCAGTTATTTATTTACAACCTCGTTTGTTGAAAGTCTTGTCCAGCTCAAGAAACTCAAATTATATTATTGTGAATCTGTGGAAGAGATAATAGTTGCAGAGCAATGTGCAGAAGAAAAGAATGTGGATATGATAATATTTCCTAAATTGGACTCGCTATTTCTTGAGTTGCTTCCAAACTTGTTTAGATTCTGCGCTGTGTATTCAGTTGATTTTCAATCTCTCAACGAGTTGCATATAGCTTCTTGCTATTCACTGTTGACCTTCATCACAAAAGTCAAAAAGGTCAACTCAGATACGCACAGCAAATCTCTCTTCAATGAAATGGTAATTTCTTTTACTTCCTCTCTCAAGACTAGCACATGGTGAGAAAAATAAATATGGATACTTTAGGCTAGTTAATTCTCCTCCCTTCACATAGCACATATATATATAGTATGTAATACTAAAATCCCTTATGAGTATTGTATTTTTTTCATCCTTTCATATACTACCAAGTGGTGATTAAATTTTTTTTTTAATTTATACAATTCCAGCTCTCATGACGTATAGTAACAAAAACAATAATATAATTTTTTTCCTGAAAAATATAAGCTCCAGTAATAAAAAAATTTAAAAACCCAAATCTTAAATTTATATCAAGTTCACATTACTTTAAGAATTTTAATTTTATACTTTTTTATAAGTATTTTAATTTTATACTTAAAGTTTCAAAAAAAAATAATAATAAAATAGAAGAGAAATTAAAGGGTAGATATTATTTGAATGAATTAACTAATAAATTCTTATAAGTAATAAGTTAAATCCTAATTTAAGTGAAAATAAAAATGGAAATTAAAGGGTATTATGAAGAAAAATAGGTGGATGTTATAGGTAATGTACATAATTTAATTTTCTTTTCTTTTTTTAAACTTTAAGTATAAAATTAAAATTTTTAAAATAATGTTAACTTAATACAATTTTAGGATTTGGTTTTTAAGTTTTTTTTACATTACGAGAGCTTATATTTTTTATAAAAAAATTATATTATTGTTTTTATTATTTTTATAGATCATGAGAGTTGGTATTGTATAAACTAAAAAATAATAATTTTTAATAACCTCTTCTTGGTAAGAAAGAAAAAGAAACAAAAGAAATCTAAACAATTAAATAACAAAAAATCATGGAAAGAAAGTAAGAATTAAACATTGCTATTTTTCTCATAATCTTACTATTTTATTTCTTTTTCATATTGAATAAGATGACAAGGTTCGTTAAGCCATTTAAACTTGAAAGATTTAAAATAGGAGTACAATTATCAAAATTGGGAGTGCAAAAATCGCCTCCCTTTACTTTATTGTGATGAGTTGTATGTGTGCTTCTTTTGTTTGAATTGTGAAGTCATAATGTTAACTATTAAAATTCTATTAGATATAACACGTGTTTTGGTTCCTGTATTACATTAAATTATGAACTTTTATATCACTGAAAAGTATAGATTAACTGAGAACTACTATCTAAAGCTTAACCAAAATAGGTTCAGTTCAACCATTCAATCACTTGAATACAGCTGTATTAACCTCAATAAAAATGTCTTCTAACTTTCGTTTTTCTACCAAGCCAAGGAAAATATGAACTGCTTTTTATGATTTTTGTAGTATTATTTACAGATGAGGTTAGGTAACAGAACACCATTTTCATCCGGAATCTCTAAAACTCAATGTTCCCTTCTAATATTTAGGTACTAGATGACTGAAAGCCAAAGTATTGGGATTTTAGTTCAGTGAAATCGAAATGTTTTGTTGGTTTCCTGGGGGTGGAAGACGGTGAGATTTTAAATTCCAAGAGAAAACAGTAATTATGACCTAATTTCAGGGGTGATAGTCAATATTTATTATAAGTGTATGATTTAAAGAACTAAATCATTCTTTAATAGCAAATATATTTTGAAAAATACTCTATTTTCTGCATCTCAATTTATTTATAATTTGTTTATATTTAATTAAATCATATAGATCATTATAACTATATAGGCTTAATTACCAACAAAATCCTGTATTTTGAACTTTATAACAAAATTATACAATTCTTGCTCTTCGAAGACCCTATGGTGATTTGTTAAGAGATCACCAACTCTCCATAGTTCTTATTTTTTAGGCTCAAATATCCAAAGTTTTTATTGAATATAATCTTCTTTTTATATAGAGAAGGATTCCAAATTACAAAAAGGTAAGAGTTCTTATTTAGGAAAAATACCTAACAAGCAGCTTAACATTTTCTAAATAATAGAAAGAGATCCGCTGTAATACTTCCTAAATTACATAGAAAATATTCGAGTTATTCTACTTTCTAAAGAAGAGATGATTATTTAAAAATATAAACCCTAATGTTTATTGTACTAGAAATCCTAATTTTATGCACCCTGATGTAGCTGTAGCCCAAAACAATAGGCGACTTGTATTACTTATAGGATGATATAGGGGGTCTATATGGACCATACTCACATGAGTGTTCTCCACATTTCAAGGATAGTGAAGATAATGTGAGAGTGGCTCATGTAGACCCGATCTAGATAAGAATTTTTTTATAAATTACAATAATATTTAATTTATTAAATTTGTAATGTATACTAAAAAATCTATATATGTTTATATGAGAGCATCCCTAATGCATGTTGTATTTTTTATGCTAAATTTAGCATAAAAAATAACAAAATGTCATATTTAGAATGAAATTTGAATTTCATCTCCAATGCAAAATGCTATAAGTAGTAGTATAATTAAATATTCAGGTGACTACCTTAATTAATTTAGGTATTGCTATGAATGAAAAAATGGAAATAATTAGTAAAAATAGAAAGAAAATAATAACATTAAAAAGGAAAGAAAAAACATAGAAAAAAGGAAATAATTAGTTAAAATAATAAATACAAATAAATCAATAATGAATAATGTATAATTAAATATGAAATGATCGTTAAATGTCAAAATTGACATATGCTATACTTTGTGCCAAATTTGGCACCAGTATAACATATGTTAAATTTGGCACAATATCTAGCACTGCATTGGAGTCAAATTTTAAAACTCAATGTCAAATTGTAGCATTAGCACTCCCTTTTAGCATTGCATTAGGATGCTCTGAACAAACTTTAGAATAAAAAAGCAGCAGATTAGTTCTAAAAGCATACTTAGATTCTCTTAGCTTTCATGTCCTCATTTTAACTAGCTCATGCATAATTGTCAATATTTCTTAGATGGATATGTTTTACTGAGCTAAAATGGCATGGCAGGGTATATTCTCCAAGCTAGAGTCCTTGAGTCTCTCCAGCATGAGAAACTTCAGAAGTGTGTGGCACAATCAACTTGCAACTGATTCTTTTTCCAAGCTAAAATCATTGAACATCTCTTTTTGCCATGGAATAGTGACCCTGTTCTCATCAAATGTCTCGCCAAGACTTTATAGATTAGAGAATTTGAAGATACTCTCTTGTCATTCAGTGCAATCTATTTATCAAATCCCAATGACCAGTGCTGAACAGTCAGAAAATGTTGAGCAAGCATTCGAGTTGAAAGAGTTGTACTTAAGTAGTCTATCCTCATTGAAACACATATGGGATGAGGATCCACAAGGAGTTTTCACTTTTCAAAATCTGCAATCAGTTCATGTTTCAGATTGTAATATTCTGAAAAATGTCTTTCCAGCTTCCATAGCCAGAAACCTTTTGCTACTTGAAAAGTTGCAATTATGGAAATGTAGGGTGAAGGAGATTGTTGCAAAGGCAGATGGTGAAGGACTAGTAATTGGCCCCTGTTTTAAGTTTCCTCAATTAACTTCTCTTCAACTTTTACATCTGAAAGAAGTGAGGACTTTTTATCCAGATAGACATACTTGTGAGTGGCCTAAGCTAAAGCACTTGGGGGTGATTGATTGTTGCAAATTAAAAATATTCACACCAGAGGTTTCTAGTGTTGAAGAAGAAATAAGCAGAGAGAATATAACTGAAGAACCCCTTTTGGCAGAAAGAGTATGAGTCTCTTATATGCATAATTCTTTGAAACTATTAATAGTTGAAATTTTCTCTCTACAGGTTAAAAATTTCATGAGATTGAAATACTCTTCATTTCTTGTACCTGATCAGGTCAGTTCCAAGTTGGAGGAATTAGCACTAGAGAGTAAAGACTTCATAGAAATAATGCAGCTAAGGCACCAATTTCCAAATGAACACTTCTCCAGACTGAAAGTTCTTAACCTCCTGGATTTACCTGAAAGATGGCTTCTTTTTCCATATGGTTTGCTTGAAAGATTCCCTTGTTTGGAAAAACTTAAGATCAACGGAGGATCTATGGAAGAGGTATTTTCACATGAAGGACCTGTAAAAGATCTGGAACGCCTCAAGAACCTGACGTTATCTAGTCTTCATAAATTGAGATATATTTGGAAAGAAGACTCAGAACTTGCATCATTTTCTCAATATCTCGAGACTCTGGAAATTATGCATTGTAACAGCTTGATATATGTGCCACCGCCCTCGTCATCTTTCAGAAATTTAATAACTCTTGAAGTGAGCTTCTGTGCAAGATTGACAACGTTGGTAACAGCATCAACAGCCAAAACTATGGTACAACTCACAAAGATGAAAATATATGGTTGTGACATGATGACAGAAATAGTGTCTGGCGATGGAGAGCAAATGGAGGATTTTGAGATTATTTTCAACAAACTGAAGACTCTGGAACTAAAATGCTTGTACCGACTTGTCAGCTTTTTCTCTGGAAAGCAGACATTCCATTTCCCATCGTTAGAAGAAGTAACTGTGGATAAATGCTTTCAGTTGAAGACCTTCTCTCAAGGAGTCTTAACCACACCAAAGCTACGGGGAGTACAACTGAATTCTGAAAATGATCTACAATGGGCAGGAAACCTTAATGCTACGGTAGCATGTCAACTAACAGACCGGGTACATACATATTCTTCCAAATTTCTTTCTTTTTTTTTCTTCCCAATGTTACCACCATATTGCATGTCTGCTGTTAGTGATGCTTTTTTGGTTTTTTTGGGAATTGAAAGGCTTTTGGACACGGGAAAGTTCTTACAAACATCTCGTGGATGATATTTTCCTCTCTCTCTAGAATCATTATGGAATCATTCATGGTTGATCTGTGGTAGCTAGTTTAAGTACTTATAAATGACCAAAGGAGCGTGGTATAGATGGTCAAAGACCTCTGCGCTTGTGAGCGAAACGCTCAGGGTCTCGGTTTCGAGTCCCAGGGTCTCCATTGGGAGAGGGTTAAATGCTGGGTGTCGGCTCCTCGACAGTGGATTAGTCTGGGCAACCATTAAACAGAGCCCGGGATACCACTGTAGGCAACACCTATCAAAGAAAAAAGTACTTATAAATGAATGTTTTCTTAGAAAATTGTAGCACCTTTCCTTTTCTCAATGTTTTCTTAGAAAATTGTAGCACCTTTCCTTTTCTCTTTACACACAGACTTCTTAAAAAATGGATAATATATGGATGGAGAGGAAAACTATCTTTCACGTTCTGGGTTTACTTTTAAAAGTAAACAGTTGTAGTTTTTCCAATGGATATATAAAAGGTAAAACCATATATTCTATCACGAATTTTAGTGAAATTATCAAGTCTATCATATACTTTAAATCATTACAAAGCACTGGGTAAATTTCATTCACTATCCGTGAATTGTCTTCTTTCCTAGTAAAATCCTTAAACTTTAATTTGTAACTTAAAAATCCCTAAACTTTAATTTTGTAACATAAAAATCCTCCATTCTATGAGTTTGTAACACAAAAATTCCATTGTTAGCGTCAGATCACCTATCATTAACTAAATTGTATCATCTTATATTCCAATAAATTATACTTATTTTATCATGATATCTCACCAAATTTGGGACCATTTTGACATTGTTTTCTATTTTTTTTTATGAATTTATCAATTACATTCAATTCAAAATTAGAAAACAATAATTCCATGGTCAAATTATTTTTTTATAAATTAGATTGTATTTTTCTTGACTCACATATAAAATTTCATATCGAAATTCATTAAAATGAATTTTTTATAAAATAAAAACTAATGGCGGGGATTTTTATGTTGCAAAATTAAAATTTAGGGATTTTTAACTTAGAAATTGAAGTTTAGGGATTTTACTGGAAGAGAGAAGATAGCTAAGGGATTGTGGGTGAAATTTACCCCAAAACACTTTATGAACTTTGCAATTTATATTAAATCTATCCAGCCAAAGAAAACCGTATGTGATCTATGCATATCTGAGGGATTAAATTGATTTTTGGACACAAGTCGTATAATGTTTAGTCTATATCACATACGTTTTCCTTTGGTTGGATATAATTGATCATTCGAAGCATAATTCACACATGTTTTTTTTTATATATATATTTGATACCAATTGCTAAGTTTATGTAGTGTTTTGTAATGGTTTAAAGTATATGATGGATTTGATAATTTCACTAAAATTGATGATAAAATAGATGGTTTTGCCTATATATATATATAAAAAAAAAAGATCTCTCTTTGCACATGGATTCTTCTTATTCATGAAATCAGCTGAATATGCTCTCTCTCTCTCTCTCTTTCCTTTGGAAAGGTTGGCACAAATTTTATATGTAATGAACTAAATGGAGAATGGCATGGTGAGCTCCAAGGCAGTATCTTCCACAATGTAGCATTACTGAAGGGGGATAAACATGTACTTCCCTTAACAGCTATATCATCCAATCTACTGCAGCACCTGAACAAGTCGAAAATGCTTGAGGTGATGGGTTGTGATTCAGTAGAAGTAGTATTTGATTTGGAAAGCCTATCTGCTGATGCAGTTCCTCTTGGGCTGCTGTCCCAATTAAGATGGTTGTACTTGAGCAATCTACCAATGTTGAGGCATATATGGAACAAGAATCCTGGGGGAATTTTGGACTTCGGTAACCTTAAGTGGCTTAATGTCAGCAATTGTTGCAATTTGAAGTATGCATTTACTTGGTCCATGTGCATGTGCCTTGTGCAACTTGGAGAGATAGAAATAAAAAACTGTGACATGATGGAAGCAATAATAGTAGATGAGGAAGCAGCAGCACATAATGTTATATTTCCTTCATTGAAGTCTGTAGTGCTTGATTGTTTGCCCCAACTATCAAGTTTCTATTCAGGAAGTGATCTGAAATGTCCATCATTGGACAAGATTAGTATATATGACTGTCCCAAATTAATACTTTTCTGTTTTGGAGTCTTAAGCACACCGAAACTAGATCACAGCTCTGTGACATATTATGGTGGAGACTCGAGCTGCAACCTCCACCTCAATAGTGCAATTCAATTGTATACAGAAATGGTATGTGTTTAGCAGATCGATCTTTTTTGTTATTAATCTCGTATGTTGCCCATTATATTCTATTTCTTAAATGCCAAATTTGTCTAACCTTGCTTGTGTTCTTCACTAAATACCATGTTTTGGAAGACACTAAAATTTTCAGACATCATGGAACAAATTTTTTTTTTTTAATTTTACGATTACTAAAACATAAAAGACTTCATCTGAATTGTTGAAGATTAGATACAATTATGTCTACTAGCAAAGTATTGAGGGGTATTATATTGGAATGGAGAGCTAAATTGTCAGTGGTAGTTGAGCTACTAATGAAAACAGCGAATTCATTGAGGGTGAGGATGTTCTATGGCAATTTTGTTTCAACAATCTAAACTTTAAACGTTGATAATATATCACGGTTGATCTATTGTATTTATAATTTATGTAAAGGAATGCTGTCTTAGAAAAAGTAGAACTTGTTTCTCATCTCCTAGTTATATATAGGACTTTAACGATAATGAAAAATATACTATACATGGATGGAGAGCGAAATTCTACTGTAAAAAGCATCTTTCTAATGTTATCCTTCATGTTTTGCGTTTACATATGCTTATCTGTATAACAGAATCTGGTTTGTGTTTGCTTACCAATTATTTTTACTTGTGAAATCAGCTTGGAATGATGAATTGTTGTTGTTTGCTTGTTTTTTTTTGGTGGATTTGAAAGGTTGGCACATATTTCATTCTATCTCAATTTCCTGAACTAAAAGAAAATTGGCGGCATGGCACGCTCCCATGTTTGCTCTTCCATAATATAGAAGAGCTGTTGGTGGATGATTACACACTTTCCCCAATAGCTATATCATCCAAACTACTGCCCTACTTGAACAAGTTGGGGACACTTGAGGTGAGGGATTGTGATTCAGCACAAGTAATATTTGATTTGGAAGGGCTATCTCCTAATGAAGAGCATCTTCGGCTGCTGCCTAAATTAAGTAGATTGTACTTGAGCAATCTACCAATGTTGAGTCGTATATGGAACAAGAATCCTGGGGAAATTTTGAACTTCACAAACCTTAAGTTTCTTGAAGTTCAGAATTGTAGTAATTTGAAACATGCATTTACTTGGTCGATGAGCATGTGCTTTGAACACCTTGAAGAGATGGTAATAAAAAACTGTGATATGATTGAAGCAGTAATAGCAGATGAGGATGCAGGGGCCACATTAGCTAAAAATATCATATTTCCCTCATTGAAGTCTTTAGTGCTTGAATGTTTGCCCAAACTTTCAGGTTTGTATTCAGGAAAGCGTTCTCTGGAATGCCCATTGTTGAAAAAGATCAGCATATACGACTGTCCAAATGTCACTGCAAGACATGATACGATGCCTTGATACTAATACAATAGCGAATGGAGCTTGCAGAAGACAATCTTAAGGTTAGTTTATTTGTTTAAAATTCATCTCTATTATACTAGTCTAAACTACCAACAAAAATCATCAATTTTAATCGCAAAGAGTGAATTCCATGCTTCCATTTTGGTTTTTTCTTTTTTCCCTCTGGATGGATTTGGGCCATCCATGTGGGTATCTACTCACTATTTTTGGGTCTCTATACCTGACTTGCGGGTCTCAAATGCTGTCTAGCGAGTCTCTGTAACATAAATAACAAGTTAGAATACATTGGGACTGGGGAGTCTCGTTCGTACTCTGATGCTTAAGTCGGTGAATAGTATCAAGAGAATAGAGAATAGAAGGCTTTAGGGTTTTAGAAGAATAGAATTACCTCACATATCCTTGTACTATTCTTTATATAGTATGTTCAAGGAATCTAGGGTTTTGGGAGCACCTGCTATATTTCTTACAAGTGTCCATTTGGTCCCCCATTCCATTGGTATTCTAGAAAGATGTCATTTTTCTGTTATATGGTATTGGGCCTAATTCTAGCCCAATATCTACTACTCTATCAGTACTCCCCCTCAAAAATGAGAAGTTATTTATGACTTCTTTGTTTTGTAAGCATCAGTTTTGATTTTAGTTTATTGGGATTAACGATAAGCGGCTCTGTATATTATGAATTAAGCGGCTTACAGTTTGAAGGCAATATATGTATCCGCTTATTCTATGTATCCACTAATCTATTTATCCATCACTGATTTAAGGTGTGAAAATTGAGCGGCTTGAAATTTCCCTCCAATTTCATGCAGATTTGTTGAGATTGTTAAGGAAAGGTTTAAATTTTGAAATTTGAAAATTTTTTGTTATATATATGTTTTTTGTTTTTTCAAATTTCTGGCGCCTAGAGTTATAAGAGTCTCATAAGCAAATTGATTTATCATAGTCTTCAAATGCTTAATAAATACATCATCAAGAGGAACAATTTCACCATTTGAATTGATCATCTTGTCACAGGCAGCCAATACTATTTCTGAAGCACCTGTATAATGGATTCGCACACCTCCTTAGGGAAGGTCTATCACTGTTGTTATCTTTTTGTCGGTAGAGTTGAAAGGCTCAACATTAACAAGTTTAGTGACTTGTTTCTCCGCTCTCCACCAAGAGACAAGCCAAAATTTAATAAAGCAGTTTCAATGGGTGTTCCTAATATCTCAAGTTCATCGTGTTTATTGATAAAAAACTTCACCATCAGTGTTGTTATTCATACTCTGTTCAAGTTGATATCCTTATATAGGTTTTTCTCTTCTTCTTTTTTCCCCCTTTTTTTGGGTGTATTTGTGTGTTCTTCTGACCTAAAATGAATTTACTTTTTGTATTTTTCTTTATATTGGTTCATTTGCTGCTAATACAGACATGTCTAGTTATATGAGGAAATGACTTTCAAGTGTTCGATAAAAGTCTCTGATAAAAAAAGAGAATAAATTCCGTGTAAGTACCATCTAAAACATTACTTGAAAGGCGATAATATAGCATTCTCCTTTTTTCTTTAACGTGTAAGTATAATATATAATGTCATATTAATACTAACAACGATCCATGAACTGAAATTAAATTAAAATATGTATTAAAAACAGTATACTTTGTATATACTTATGGTCAACTTTCCATATACTTTAACTATAAGTTAAATAAATATTTTCAAATATTATTATGTATGCAAAAATCATAAATAATATAAATCTATTGAAACTTTACAATATTTTTGAATAATTAGGTGATTGCAAATAATCAAAATTAATATTTAACAATAAACATACATTTTAAATTTAAATTATGTTTGAAAATTTTTTATCTACTTAAGTAATTGGTTTTATATCGTTTTGCTCTTGTATACTTGTTCCATACTTCTTGTATATGTATTATCAAAATTCAACGGATGTTAGAAATTATTATTATTTAAATGCAAGTAAAAATCAAGTAATTTTGTATGTTTTACATGAGATATACTTCATGTAAACTTATTGTGTACTTAAGATGTATTTTATCATTTGTATGGTATACTCGAAATTTACTTATGCTAAACTTCTAATATTCTTTAACTGAGTACAGCAAATCTTTTAAAATATCATTATTTATACAGAAATCAAAAATAATTTTAAAATATATTTTGTTATATGTATGGTATACTTTGTATTTACTTGCAGTGTACTTCTCATATACTTAACTTATTAAAATCAATAATCATTTTATTGATGAATTGTATTTTTTTAAATACAAAAATTAAAAAAATCTATCAATTTTGATTTATTTCAATGGAGAATGTGATGAAAAATTGAACTTCAAGAACTTTAAAGTCAAATGAGCCTTTTTAAGAGGAAATATGAATTTACTAGAATTGACTGAATTGCTATCAGATGTATTGAAATTCAACAAATATGAGACATGTAATTTTATATGGTGCACTTGAAATATACTTCCTGTTTACTTGATATAAACTTACTGTGTACTTAAAATATATTTTGTCATATATATGATATACTTGGAATTTAATTAAGATATAATTTGTCATATATATCTTATACTTGGAATTTACTTATGTTAACCTTACAATATATTTAGGATTTACTTAAGATGTATTTTGTCATATATATGGTATACTTGGTATTTACTTATGGTGTACTTGTGAAACAGTTTTTGATATCAAATACAGGCTGATAAATTTAGAAATGATATTAGAAACTATTATAGTTTAAATGAAGATAAAAAAAATCAAGTAATTTTATATGTTGTATTTGAGATATACTTCTTGTTTACTTAATGTAAACTTACTGTATACTTAAGAAATATTTTGTCATATATAAGGTATACTTGAGATTTACTTATACTAAACTTCCAATATTATTTAATAATGAGTTCAACAAATCTTTTAAAATATCATTGTTTATACGGAAATCAAAAATAATCTTAAGATATATTTTGACATATGTATGCTATATATGGTATTTAGTTGCGGTGTACTTCTCCTAACTTATTAAAAAAAATCAATAATTATTTTATTGATGAATTATGTTTTTTTAATACAGAAATGCAAAATATACCAGTTTTGATTTATTACAATGGAGAGTGGGATAAAAAAAATTAAATTTCAAGGACTTTAAAGTTAAAGAAGCCTTTTTAAGAGGAAGTATGAATTTCCTAGATCTGAATTACTGTCATATGTATTGAAACTCAACAAATTTTGAAACATGTAATTTTATATCGTGTACTTGAAATATATTTCTTGTTTACTTGATATAAATTTACTGTGTACTTAAGATATATTTTATCATATATATGTTATACTTGGTATTTGGTTAAGATATATTTTGTCATATATATCAAATACTTGAATTTTACTTATGGTAACCTTCCAATATACTTGTTATTTACTTAAGATATAATTTGTCATATGTATGGTATACTTCGTATTTACTTTCGGTGTACTTCTAAAATAGTTTTTGATATCAAATACAAGCTATTATATTCAGAAATGATATTAATATCCAATATTGTTTTTGTATTTTCTAACAAGTTAATTTTTCAATGGAATTTTAAAATTTTCAATAGAAAATTTAGATTCTCTTGTTAATAGAAGTATTCTTTCGTATTTTGAATGTTTCGTTTATTATACAATATTACTCTTTTATCGATTTTGTGTATAAATTTGAAATTAAAGAAAAAAATCGTTATTATGTTTTCAAACATAATTAAATTTTTATTTTGCTTTTATTTTATTACGTAGAGATGGAAACAATTATCTTTATAGTTTCAATGTATTATTCACAATTATAAAAAAAAACTAGACTTATATTTAATTTATAATAAGAATTCCTTATTTAAGTTCAATTACATATATAAATAATAATTATGATATAATTTATAAGTGGTATTTTATATATTAAAAATCTCTTTAAAGATATTTTAAAATATAAATCATTTGCTTTAATTATATGTTACAACTCATAAATATTATCTTATGGTTTAATTTAATAATTTATTATCATTAGTTAATTAATAAAATGGGTAAAGAATTCTATAATAATAATAATAATAATAATAATAATATTATTATTATTATTATTATTATTATTAGCAATAAAATAAGTGTGTATTATTTTTCTTTGATATCTAGAACCATCTACTAAAAAAAATAGTGAGTAAATAAATAAATAAATAGATGTGTATTTATATAGGCTGCAAGGATCAAATTGAAAAAAAAATTTAGGTGGTAAACTGTTAGTTTAGTCCCTGAACTCTCACTCATTTAGCTACAATAACCATCATCTTCAAGAGCTTCATTCACTGTGCTCCAGCCACCGTAGGTTGCGAGCTTGGTGTCAAACGAAAGCTCTCAACCTCCTCTTCATGCTAATATCAAAAACACCTCTGATTATCACGTAAAATGGATGAATCGGACATTCGAATTTTAGGTGTCGGCTGCCACCATCAAATCCCCCACTTGCCGACAATGTTTGTTGGAACTAAGGCCGGATTCTTGCTTAGCAGCCCAAAGAACTTCGGAAAGCATCAGTCCGTGAAGGTGGGCAGTAGTGGAAGACGGTGAACGGAGGGGAGATGGCCGCCGGATTCAAATGCTCGATTTGAAGAATTGGAGCAATGGGGAGGCGCGTGAGGTATGGCATGGTGTTCTTGCTGGTTGTGCGCTTCAGATGGTGCCGGTTTGGTGGCCTAACGCCTCCACTGGTGGTGGCGCGTGAGCTACACGTGCCGCCAGCAGCTGCGGTGATGGGTCCCACCCAGAAATTGGTGAAAATATTTTTATTAAATTCAAAAAAATTATTCCGAGCATCTTTCGTGAAGATACTATAGTGAAATTGTGTTCGGTTTTTAAATTAAAAATCCCGAAAGTAATTAAGCGGTGTATGGAAAGTTCCGAAACGCGTTAGAAATGTTGGGATTAATATGTTTAAGCTTTAAATAGATTGTTTAGGTGATAAATAGACAAAAATAAGTTAGAAAAGAATTTATAATAATTTATTATGATTATTAATATGGATGTAAATTGATTATATTAGGATTAGATACAATTTTAATATAAAAGATAGAAATGGTTGGCTAGTGAATATATATATACATATATGAAAATAATGTGAACATATAAAATATAAATAAAATAATGAAAAATGGTATATAATAATGTAATTTGGTTAAATGGTATTGTAAATAATTTAACATGTTAATAAGTAAATAATAATTAATGGTAAACAATTAAATAAATGGAATTAAAGTTAAATAATGAGAATGTGTGGATGCATATGATTTGGTTGATTTTAAGTTTGTGAGTAAAGTGTGGACTTATTTATAAGAATATAATATTTTATTGATCAACTTAAGTGGAATATTTATTAAAGATAATAATAATAGTTACGTAATAATCATAATAATTATTATTGTAATTAATTGTACTAATATAACAATATTTTGATATACATGTGTGTGTGTGTGTGTGTGTGTGTGTAAGTACATGTTATAGTTGTTTTGTGTGTGTATATTCGTGTGTGTGTGTGTGTATATATATATATGGTATATATGCATATGACTATATATATATGGCTTTTGCTATAGTGCCTCTGGTACATATGTGTACCTAACTTGTTGACCTGCTATAAAAAGTCATTGTGTTTCTTGGTTCACCTTTTAATCAGGTCACCATTTCATGGCAGTGTATTGACTAAATTACCCTTATATTATAATCAAATTTTCAAAAATAACTAAATTGTAGATTTAGTCATTTCAAAGTTCATGGCAGTGTAATGACTAAATTACCCTCATATCATAATCAAATTTTCAAAACCAACCAAACTCTAGATTCAGCTATCTTTGAAGATCAAAAATTCAAAATTGAACCAAAAAGACATTATTAAGAGTTATAGAGGCAGCAACCACATTATTTAAACCTTAATAAATTGATTTAGTTTTAAATAAAACTTCATTATTAACTGCGACCACAGTCCACCGAATTCTGGCCAACGAAAAAAATATTAACCATCATCACCACCAAATTGATTCAAAATAACAAAGAAAAATTAGTTTTAGTATTGTAATGATCATTATTAAGAAAGAACAATTAGTTATAGAGGCAGCAATTTGGTATTAAACATCATTCAACTAACACCATCACTACGTAATCGTTATTTAATTCGCACCACCAACAAGCAATCTATATGATTTCAGTTTTTCGAGGAAGCAATTGTTAATTGGTAGAGTTACAGAGGCAAAAGTTCTTCCTTGTTCGTGTAGAAGGAAGAAATCTGTTTTGGGGTAGGAATTAAATAAGAAGAGGATGCAGAAGAGAGTCTCAACTAACACCATCACTTCATAATTGTTATTCAATTCGCACCGTCAACAAGCGATCTATATGATTTCAGTTTCTCGAGGAAGCAATTGTCAATTGGTAGAGTTACAGATGTAATAGTTCTTCCTTGTTCATGTAGAAGGAAGAAATTTATTTTAGGGCAGGAATTGAAGAATAAGAGGATGGAGAAGAGAGTCACTTTATCTCTTTTTTTCTGGGCTCAAAGTGGATAATTGGGCTTAAACTCTCTCTGCATTTAGGCTGAAAGCTTTGAGGCCAAATTGAAGCAAACAAGATATGGGAATACAAATAAGAAAAAAGCCTGAAAATGGTTATTTGGATTAAAAACTTGGAGGCCAAAGCATAAAAATCAAAAAAGGGATTGAAATAATTATTTTTTAATCAACATCTAAAATTTAAAATTGGATTTATCAAAAAAAAGGGACCATATTTTCTAAAGAATTAGTAATCACGAGTTGGTTTAATTTAATTTGATTTATTCGTACAATCAATTAATTTGAGTTAATTCATAACAAAATCGAATAGTATTAATATTATCAAAAAATGGTGGGACCTATCGGACTGGTACTAAGCTCATAATAGTAGTGCTATTGAAGTTAAAAGGTAGTAATCATATAGTGAGGTACTAAACTCATAATAGTAGTGCTAGTGAAGTTAAAAGGTACTAATCATATAGTGAGGTTTAAATGTGAAAATAACAAAAAATGGACAAAAAAATCGGATCGAACGGTCCAACCAAATTAAACCAAGTGGTTTTAAATTTAAAATGATTCGTTCATACAATTAATTAGAACGAGTTATATAACGCAATCAAATCAATCAAATAATATTTTTACAAACATTATATAAAATTAAAAAGCAAATATATATTTGTGCAAACATTACTTTTATGGTTGGACCTATTTGACCGTTTTTAAACTCAAGATAGTGAAGTTGAAGTTAAAAGATAGGTACTAAAATTTTTTAATTCAATTGTTGCCCTTTTAGTTTATTGTTAGATTATTTGTGTTTTTAACATGTAAATAATGCATACTTTAGCAATTTAGAGAAAAATTGATAAATTCACATGATTAGTGTGCGTATTTAATTTATAATTATAATTTAGATAAATAGTAATTTTGTAAATTTATTTATATTTACTTCAAATATAAAATATAAGTTTATCAAAAAATTATGGTAAAAAACATTAAAAAAACACATTAGTAATAAGAAAAAAAATTTTAAAAATAGAAAAAGAGCAAACGTAGGACTCGAACACCGGTCCTACGAATGTGGATACCATTTAGCCCACCAACATTACCACCAAGATAAATCAATTTTGATTGCTAAATTGAACATAATTAATAAAATAATAAATATGTAAGTTGGGTTTCAAAAAAACAATGAATGCTACGTGCATAACAGTTACTAGCTAATCCATGGACAGTTACCATTTTCTTTATTGCAACTGTTAACCCACAACTCTCATTCCTATAAAACTGTCATCTACTAGAATAATAGATATAACTGTATTCCTCATCATCTCAATATATATATATATATATATATATATATATATATGCTATAACATTCTTTTCGGCTGCACATTCATTCATTTCATCATGGATTCGGCTTCTTCTCCTCCTTCTCTGAC